>JACXGJ010003500.1:0-53283 GCA_016801105.1 Esox niger
CTCCAATTTTCTGGAGGCTTGCTTTAGTGCTCTAGTGTTTTCTGTGTACCAGGGAGCAAGTTTCTTGTTGCGTAATTGTTTTGTTTTAAGTGGTGCAACCGTATCTAAGGTATTTCGCAATGTTGAGTTAAGATCCTGGATTAGATCGTTTGCGGATTTACATACATACACATGTCTTCTTCTGGAACCTCATTGCTGCTATCCCTGCATTTCAGTGTCTACCCTACTCCTTCAATTTGCCTTGATTGCTAATTGAGAATGCCATTGAGACTTGCAACTTGTACCCGCACAACTATACTGAACAACATTATAAACGCAACACTTTTGTTTTTGCCCCCATTCATCAATTAAAATTATTGATCATTTATCATTTTTAACCATGTCAATGACAAAATGTCCTATTCATTTAGCTATATTTCCTATTCAAACTGATTTAATGTATGTTTTAATGGAAAACAACATCATTCCTAAGCGACCCCATCTTTTGAATGGTAGTTTATTTAGGTCAGCAAGGTCATGACCTTTGTGAAGGGGGAGTATATATATAGTCCACCTTCCATACCTTTGGTATTATATCTAAAATAATTGCCAAGTTAGAAACACGTGTCTGTGATTCAGCAATTAAGGGGGCAGCAAGCTGCTGAAAAATTTGATGAAGAGAATCTTCTGTGGACTTCCTAAAATCCAACTTCAAAAACCTGTTAAAATAAAATGTTGATTAAAAGCAATTCTAATATAGTTTTAAAATAAGTTACATTGCTACAGGACATTATGTTTTTCCAAAATTTAGAAAAATATAGCCTGCAAGAAATCACACTGTGAAAGTAAAATTTCCTCTTTCTAATGAGGCAAGGGTCAGCATTTTGCTTTGTTTATTCTAATACAAACGTGTGATCTTAGAATTATAAGGTTACATCTACGTTAAATATGATTGAGAGATATTGATCATTCATATCGATGTTAGCAAAGGTTTTACATAGTATATTTGTTTTTTATAGCTTAACAAGGCCATCAAAAAGTCATATCAAAATCCTGGGACAATTGGAAATGATCTTTTTTGGAATTTATCAAATGCAGATGGAACCTAATAATTAAGCTCTGATGCGGTTCAGAATAGTAATGTTCCATCTAACCATCACAATGTAAAACCTTAAGTTTCAAGTTATAAATATAGCCATATTGAATTTCTTAACATCAAATCATTGTTCCAATACATACACTACATGTGAACAATGTATACATTTATTACATTTAGAAATAACATTTATTTATATTTGAATCATTAGAACATTTATATTCAACCTTTATATTCAACATGTCCATTCATATGCAGTTATGCAATACCATCAAGTTTGAAAGACCTTACACATTAAGCATACTCTTCATAAAATATACAATCATAAAATCATTTTATTACTTTTCATTTTTGCCGGCATGTGCTTAAACATTGACCTGGCCTCTGAAAGTTTTTTTATATCTTTGCCTTTGGCAAGATGATGGTCATCGAGACTGATATTGAGTCTGACCTCAAATTTACATTTAAGTCCCTGATGTCCACGTCAACTGGAGGCTTCCTATGGCACTTAGTATACTGTATTCTGTACGGATACTGACCAAACACAATCTTGGCCATAGCAGCAAAAGGTACTTGCTGTATTGATCATTTTTGTAACAAGACTAAAAGTCTTGGAAGTCTGTGTTTCATTTGAATTACAGGAAAAAATCTAGCTAGCGGGTTAGCTTTTTACGTTAGCTATCAACTTTGCATACTATTATCAAACCGCTATATAACTAACTAATATGCTGCAACTTAGGCTTCACTACTGCTATCCCTTTTAACAAATCATCATTCAATGTTAGGTTTCTAATAGTATTGTGAAATGTACAAACTATACCAAGTCGACTAGCTAACACACAAACTAGCACAGCAAAACATAGATGGTTAAAAGGTGGATTTTGATTGGTCCTCTCGTATTCATTGATGCTTCTGATTGGATCACAGATAGAACCTTACTACTCCAATAAGTCATTTTTGGAGATAGAACTATTGTGATTTATGGACACACATTTTCTGAAAAAAAACACCACATAGAGATTAATGAACATCCAATTATCCAATATATGTAAATCACTCAACTTCAACAAAAATGGCATATCTAAGCTCAGGAACTATTGAACAATCATCACAAATATAGTTGGCAAAACACCAGTTGATCTACATTTGTGGGGGTAGATTGCCCAAATTAGGTCAACTATTGAGGAGTTAACAGGCTTTATAGCATTAATCCGATTTGGCATTAAAATCTGCTGTGTCAAATTAAAATCAATACATAAGCTCTTTAGCTTTTCAGAGGCTAGGGTTGACCAGTCAAGATTTATATTGGCTAAAATTACCATCTGGGAGGGTATAACGGGATCAGGCATTTAGATCTACCATCAACAGAACCTGCCAAAGCATTATCAGGATGGTGTTTACCCATATGCAAAAAAGTATTTAGTCAGCCACCAATTGTGCAAGTTCTCCCACTTAAAAGGATGAGAATGGCCTGTAATTTTTATCATAGGCACACTTCAACTATGAGAGACAAAATGTTTTGTCTCTTTTGTAGGATTTTTTAATGAATTTATTGGTAAATTATGGTGGAAAATAAGTATTTGGTCAATAACAAAAGTTAATCTCAATACTTTGTTATATACCCTTTGTTGGCCATTGGCTCTCCCCAATGGACATGACTATCCCCTATCCGTTCTGTGGGTCTTTCATGCAGATAATGATGTGCAGTTTTTACAAATTCAAGAGTTGAATTGTTTGTCATTTCAAATTTACTCTTACATTCCAGTTGTTCGCTTAATTACTAGAAACATGCTGTATAATGCCACAGCTTAGAGAATAAGACACATCTGTGACTGATAATATACGAATTGAATATAATTGATAGACACTTCTTTATAATCAAATCCAAACATTCAAACTAACTAATCGTTTTGGGATACAGTCTGTGAAGAAGAGAACTACAATTAAACACATAACCTTCACAACAGTCAAACAGTTCAAATCCACCAAGAGTCATTCACAGACTTATTTTCAAAGATTGAATTGTCAATATTAGTTGGTTCCTATTATGAGAACAAAGTGATAAGGATATATCCATTCATGGATATACTATATATAAGATAGATCGACCTGAGAGGTCAGGTTGTAGTAATATATATATATATATATATAGATAGATATATATAAAGTGGGGCAAAAAAGTATTCTGATAATGAATAAATATCAGCTTAAATTGCTGAGTTACAGAGATACTTAATGATTGGGATACTATAAGGTTCGATTTAGCATAGATGGTTACTCCAGACCTAAACATGTATTTCTGAGTTTTTTAATATCTTCACCCTAAAAGGAGTTTTTCAAAAGGTCTGTTTTCAGAGACCTGCAATGCAGTTTGAATATGGACAATGGGCAAAAACCAACAGAAAAACACAGTTTAAAATAATACCCATGTACATGTGGACTAGGCTTTAATCCTAAACATATAAAAACATTATAACATCTAATGCAGATCTTAATTTATAAATCGGGAGGTCACGGAGAACATTGCATGTGAGAGGAAGATGGATCCAGTGGGCTTAACTCAGGAAGAAGATCATTGAAAATGAAGTTCATCAGTAGAGCAAATAACCGACAATACAAAGCAACAACTTACTTTCACAATCTGAGGCTACAACAGGGGTGGGTAGGCAACTTTAGTGAACTCTGATCAAGACAAGTCATGAAAAAATAGATAATGTGTGACAGATACTTGATGCCGTGCAAATTAAACACTGCTTTCATAGTATCCACGCCATGACCAATCTATTTAACCATGTTTCTGAAAGTACTCAAATATCTATTAAATCAATTTCAGATAGCATACTTTAGTGTATCAGTCCTAGCCCTGCTTTAAATTCTGATGGAGTATCCACATATCTATAATCCAGGGTGGGCTTCACAGATGTGGGGTTGGAGACATGGCTAGTCTTAATGGGTACAGTTATGAGGTAACCTGCCTTTACACCACAGGTCTAAATTTCCTATGTGGTAAAATAGTTTATCATAAGTGCATGATGGGAAATATCTTTTGTGCGCATGGACTGAGTTTTCATTTCAGTAGTGCTGCAACAATATTATCTAACAACATCCATGTACCTCTCTTACATGGATGCAAACCATCACTCTTCACAAATTGGGATCTTTTAAAGAACAGATACAAATAAAAATAAAAAGCCATATTTGCAACACTCAGATAAAAGCCCCATGTACAAGTTGAGTATTCAACTAAATTGACCACAGCTACACCCATACGCTCATGTCTGTGGTGGAGGAGTTGGTTTTATATTTAATATCTCAGTGGAATTATTGTAACCTTCAGGAAATCAACACATTTTGTTTTCTTGACCTGGAATATGCAGTAATCAAATGCTGATGTAATTACACGCAGGAAACAATTCATGAATTTTATATCCACCTCAATCCAACGCCACTTTACTCTGGTAATTGCTTAGAGTTTTGTGTGTCACGAGTCCCCTTAGTGGAGACACATCTGTGGAACACACAGTGAGGACATTTTTAAGTTTTGTTAATACAGCATTTCAGAACTTCAAATAGGCCCTCCCTGGGCCCTCTTCGGCAAGTCACAGGCAAATACTTAAATCAGGCAGCACCTGATTGAATATTAATGAGTAAATGTTAATACATCCAATATCCAAATCAGAAACTGTGCATGTACAATAGCAAAGCAGAAAATATTGCATAAAAAAGCATAAAAGAAAATGTAAGGCAACAGGAGAAATGGCTGAGTGCTAACAGACCAATTATGACCTTAAAGAAGCAATCAAAGATACTAAATCAGTATGGTTAACTGCTCAGGCGTCAAAAATGTTGACGTTACACAATAACAGATTTAAAAACGAAAAGTAGCTACTTCATGGGCACTGACATTTCATAATACCTTGTTTGAATGTTTTGAGGATCACAACACAAAGGCGGGAGCCCCTGGTTCTAACATGGGCTGAACTGTGAACAAAGTATGGAGCATGTGCCAGAATGCTGGAACAAAGTATAGGACTGTCATGCATGTTGATCCCAGCAAGGCAACTTGCCTGAAAGGCCTCCTTACAGTTAAACAATCCTTACTCCTTACTCCAAACTGCCGTTAAACAATGAAAAAGATGAACAAGCAACATCGAATTCAATATACACTGCTAAAATAAATTAAGGGAACAGGTAATTGTCACAGTATAACACCAAGTCTATTAAACTTCAGTGATAACAATCTGTCCAGTTAGGAAGCATAAGCGATTGTGAATCAATAGCACCTGTTTTGGTGCAAAGTGACAACAGATGCACAGGAGAGGCAACAGAGAGACAACCCATAAAAAGGGAATGGTTTTACAAGTGGTGCCCACAGACAATTGCTCTCTCCTTATCCTTCCCAGCTCATACATCTCTAATTATGCATTTTGCTAGTGTCAGAACCTGTAGCAGGAGGCAATACCTGCAGCCCATTCAGGATGCACAGGTAGTACAGCTCCTCCAGGATGGCACATCCATACGTGCCGTCGCAAAAAGATTTGCTGTGTCTCCCAGTACAGTCTCAGGAGCATGGAGGAGATACCAAGAGATGGATCATTAAACAAGGAGTGCTGGACAGGGCTGTAGAAGGGCATCAACCCAGCAGCAGTACCAGTATGTGCTCCTTTGTTCGAGTAGGAACAAAGAGGAGCACTAACAGAGCCCCACAAAATTACCTCCAGCGGGCTACTGGTGTTCATGTTTCTAACCAAACTTTCAGACTTCATGAAGGTGGCTTGAGAGCTCTACGTCCTCTAGTAGGACCCGTGCTCACAGCCCAGCTCTGTGCAGATCGAATGGCTTGCGTCAGAGAACACCAGAATTGGAAGGTCCACACTGTGCATATGTGACAGATGTGAAAGACAGTCTAGCGTCACGACCAGGACAAGGAGAAAGAAAACATTGCTTCTATCCTCCAAACTATTAAACATTTCAACTCCACACCCAAAACTGCACTGTGAGCCCATTTACACACTCACAAACTGACATATAAAACTGATACTCTTGCTTAGTCAGGCACACACACACACTCAATCACACACCCAATGTGCATGCTGCCGTCCATGCTGCGTCACATGCACGGTAATTCTGAACACTAGCCACTATGCATGAATTTATATGCTGTTACTATATTATTGTTTTTATTATTGTTTTTGCAGTTTTACATTATACACACAGACTCCAAGTAGACTACTGCTAATCGATTAGCATCTTATTTGACTGTAAATTATTATTATTTTTCATTATTTGTTGTTAGATTATTAAGTTATTATTTTTTATTTAATCTTCTCCTTTGTTAAGGAGCATTAAACACAAGTCTTTCACTACACGCATGACCTAATATTTATTTTACATACATTTCTGTAGCCCAAATGTGGACATTATAATCCTCACTATGGGGTCCCATGGTGTAGTGACAGACAACATTCCATGAAACAAAAAGGTTGTTGTACAGTCACAGTGTTTGACATATCAGCATGGGAACCTAATCCTCACCAATTTGAGTCCAACTGTTCAGGCGAACGATACAGGCCCAGTCTGTGTGTGTGTGTGTGTGTGTGTGTGTGTGTGTGTGTGTGTGTGTCAGCTGAGGGAGTGGTATGACCGTAGGAGACAGGAGGCCCAGGCAAACAAGCAGATGCTATCAGGCTGCTTGGAAGAAGAAAAAAAATCATCATTATGGGAGTTGAGAATTCAGTAAAGCGGAGCACAGTGTGTTCTCCCAGCATCTCAGCAGCATTCACAGCATCCCACACAACAAGCTCATTAGGCCAGGGTACACATTCACTCTGATTTGCGTTTGAGGAATTAATGCAACAGGACCTGGACTCCCAGATCCATCCATTCTGGCACATGCTTCGTATTAAGCCAGCCAGCCAGATTCACTGAGGTTATGCATTATCTTCTTTAAAAGGATGAAATGTGGCCACCCCTGCTCAGATTTAAGTAACACCTCTCTTTTTTCCTGAGTGCTATGTGAGGGGCAAGCATATTAATCACACTCACTGGCACTAATGCTAACAATCAGTCAATGCAGTTGGCCAGACTCTCCATCTCTAGTGACAGAAGGTTTGTCCAGAGGCCTGCTGATTCGTCCTCTTACTCTTGTATATAGGACAAAACACACACAGACATAAAGATACATACACCAAATCAGCTTCACTTTCTCTGGTAATCAATACTATTCAATGTTGTGGTGAGCTTTTTGTCTGTTTTTGTGAACATTTTAAATGTTGAATCATCTAATCTGGCATATCTGATTAGCACAAACAGGTACACACCACCTTCAGGAATTCAGAATATATGAAATAGTTCATATGATAATGAATAATTTATGCAGTAATAAATGTGTTTCAACAGGTATCAATATTATGTCAATACATGTACCATAAAGGCATACATTCTCATACAGTACATGTTGACATTTAGAATATTTTTTTACAGAATGTTAGCTTCTTGACATTGTGATGGAAATAAATCAGAGGAATCCAGATAAATGTTGATGATCCAAACCCAGAAGGATGTAAATTAATCATTTGCTATAAGAAATCTTTTTACAGAAATGTATTCCCCTTACATCTTCTAACAGACCAACCGCCTAGACCAAACATCTGGTTGGTTCAACAGACAGGAAACTGCATACTGAGCAGGACTGATCCTGCCTATCACTATCAAGTCACATGAGGCAGGACGGGCATGCTTGGGTTTCATCTAAAATAAGATGGCTTCCACTGACAGGTTAGTGTTGACAACTGTAACAGTGACACAAATAAAAAAAATCCAAACAGGTGACTTCATTCTGAGCAAGCACCCCCCGAGCACCCCCGAGCACCCCCCGCCCCCACCCCAAATGAAAGTAAGACAAATCTCTGAACGTGGTGTGCACAGTGATGGATGAATGAACCTATGTAGGCTCTCTAAATATGTTTGTTTTCTTTTACCTTAAAACTGAATGCTAATTACTGGGCTTCACATAGCGTAAAATGTACAGCTGTGGGGACTGTCAGAGCTCCATGGGCTGTGAAGTTTGTACACATTTTGACAGTGGTTGAATTTTCTTTTTTGCCTTCCTGTGAACCACCTCCAGAAATCATGTGCAGAACGTGTGCAAATATGATATCTCAGTGAGGTGTGCTTTATACTTGACTTCATTGGTAGCATAATTCTGTAATAAATAAAAATAAGACACAAAGTTTCCCATAAAATTATTTTGTGAAGAAATACATTACTTTTGAATTCCTACTTCAAATATTTTTAAATACACGCACATGCACTTTAAAATAATTTACTTTTGTACTTAGATTTCATGAAAAAATTATGTATGGAAAATAATCTCGCAATAATTTAGTCGCTAAACTCTTCCCTTTTTACACACCGGATAAAGTTCAAATCAACTCACAAAACAAATCAACTGCATTTTGTTGTAGCTTTAATTCTGTAGACTTATGAACAGAATGCTGATGAGTACTTTTAGGACCAGGCAAGCTCTTTATCGTCCTTACACATTCATAATATGGGTCGTAAGATACCAGAGAGATCACCATTCAGAAGGGAAATAAGTATTGTAACAGGGAAGGACCAAGTGAACATATTCATTCATATTTACACTCCATTTTAAATGTTTCAGTCATCTAGTACTGTTTCAGTTTCTGAGTATCGTTAGGTATTCAGGATTTCAAAACTAAACTGGTACTGGCATCGACATACATTGAACAGACAACATTTTGGTACACTGCAAAGCTGGTGTAAATGGATTTCTTAAGAAATACGAGTGATTTGGAGAGACTGTGACAAATACCCTGTTTTGAAGAATCTAGCCACTTCCAGGCCACCCTCAAAACATAGTGCATGCAACGACATTAACAACACTCAACCTGGGACATGCCATTCACTTTTAGCAAGGATGCATCACTAAACACAGAACATATAGTGACGCACAGGCTAGCAGTATGTGTGTTTGTGTAAAGTAAGTCCAGTTTGATTGTTCTGAGCAGTCTAATGACTTGCCAATAGTGGAAATCTATTAGCCTGTTGGTATGGAATCTCAAGCTCCGATATATACCCCACCTGTCAAAGGTATGCTTACGAATATCCCTTGTTTCTGAGGTGTTTGGAGTCCTTGTTAATGAAGCATGCCTCCAGACACCACTTTGGACAGATAAATGAGTAAGTCAGTCAGTACAAAGTATTTATTGAGAAGCAGGTGTGAAGAGAGTCAGTGCAACAAAGGCTACAAGGTGAATGGAACTGTCTATGTGGAACATCCACAATGCTATCTTGGCTAGTCTGTACCATCAGATTTTCTGAATTATCAGATGTTTTTGGTGGGGCTGAGGTGGAAGTGGACATTTGGACCAGTGTTTATTCTGGTATCCTCTTTTCTACCTATACGAGTGCTTTGCCCTTAGCCTTTCTGCTGAAACGGTCAGATCCTCAACATCTGGGTCTGTCCCCAAACATAATGTCCTCAGCTGCCTTTGTAAATCAGAGATTATTTTTTGTCAACGGGTCACAGCCTGTGGGAAATTACAGGACAATGTCAAAAAGGTTTTTGGTTCTAACCTGTCTTTGGAAACACATTTCTTTGTGTCCCTTTCTGCTGCTCTGTCCATGGTGACTATTGACAGATGTTTGAACAAATGATGTTACATATTAGTTCTGTGACTGATATTTTCACTATTACATGTAAAAGAAACTAAATACTTTACTTGCCTGATTTTCTTTTTTTAAACTTTATACACATAACACAAAACCAACTATCAATAATTGATTTTGAGTTTTAATGTTCAGAAATAATATATCTTACTGAATGAAAGTTCAATGAATCATTAGAAATGTTGTAATATGAGAGAATTGATCAACGGTTTGAATACCTTTGCAAAGGCACTGTATATTCTCTGCCTTACACACTCACATATTAACAGACACATCCTCTCTCATGCACACACATAGCATATCAGTGTCATTATCTCTCTCTCTCTCAGACATACAGCACGCTCTCTTTCACTCACAAACAAATCTACCACAGTTCAGCATGGTACAGTACACACAACTTCCACTGTCCTATTCTATCTCTCTATCGCTCTCACACACACACGCACACAATCCATTCAACTTTCAATATAGTTGAGAATTATACATACTGTAAGTCCTACCTTTACAGCAAAACTTTTCAAAAACATTAAGTTTGGTATAAAAAAATCAATGCTACTTCAAGATGTTCATGATTTCAATATACAGTGGGGAGAACAAATATTTGATACACTGCTGATTTTGCAGATTTTCCTACTTACAAATCATGTATAGGTCTGCAGATTTTACCATAGGTACACTCCAACAGTGAGAGACAAAATCTAAAACAAAAATCCAATAAATCACATTGTATGATTTTTAAATAATTAATTTGCATTTAAATACTGTTTCGGGTCATTGTCATGCTGGAAGACCCAGCCAAGACCCATCTTCAATGCTCTTACTGAGGGAAGGAGGTTGTTGGCCAAGATCTTGTGATACATGGCCCCATCCATCCTCCCCTCAATACGGTGCAGTCGTCCTGTCCCCTTTGCAGAAAAGCATCCACAAAGAATTATGTTTCCACCTCCGTGCTTCACGGTTGTGATGGTGTTCTTGGGGTTGTACTAATCCTTCTTCTTCCTCCAAACACGGCGAGTGGAGTTTAGACCAAAAAGCTCTATTTTTGTCTCATCAGACCACATGACCTTCTCCCATTCCTCGTCTGGATCATCCAGATGGTCATTGGCAAACTTCAGACGGGCCTGGACCTGTGCTGGCTTGAGCAGGGGGACCTTGCGTGCACTGCAGGGTTTTAATCCATGACGGCGTAGTGTGTTACTAATGGTTTTCTTTGAGACTGTGGTCCCAGCTCTCTTCAGGTCATTGACCAGGTCCTGCCGTGTAGTTCTGGGCTGATCCTTCACCTTCCTCATGATCATTGATGCCCCACGAGGTGAGATCTTGTATGGAGTCCCAGACCGAGGGAGACTGACCGTCATCTTGAACTTCTTCCATTTTCTAATAATTGCGCCAACATTTGTTGCTTTCTCACCAAGCTGCTAGCCTATTGTCCTGTAGCCCATCCCAGCTTTGTGCAGGTCTACAGTTTTATCCCACATGTCCTTACACAGCTCTCTGGTCTTGGCCATTGTGGAGATGTTGGAGTCTGTTTGATTGAGTGTGTGGACAGGTGTCTTTTATACAGGTAACGAGTTCAAACAGTTGCAGTTAATACAGGTAATGAATGGAGAACAGGAGGGCTTAAAGGAAAACGAACAGGTCTGTGAGATACGGATTTCTTACTAGTTGGTAGGTGATCAAATACTTATGTCATGCAATAAAATGCTAATTATTTATTTAAAAATCATACAATGTGATTCTCTGGATTTTTCTTTTTTATTCCGTCTCTCACAGTTGAAGTGTACCTATGTTATAAAGACCTCTACATGTTTTGTAAGTAGGAAAACCTGCAAAATCAGCAGACAATCAAATACTTGTTCTCCCCACTGTAAGTTTAGGCCTACATCTCATAGCAATTTGCTTGAACCTGGTTGACAATTGCTCACTCCGTTCAAGCATTGCACAAGTATAGATTAGCTTGATATCTTGCCTCTTGCTGCTGTCGAGTCATTGTGGCATTCATCAGCTATGGGTTATTTTGTTGTATTCGGACTATGGAGTCCAAAAAATAGGTAACAAAAAATCACGGGCATACCTTTGTCAGCTGTAAGCACTACTAAAACATCTTGTTTCTGTAAAACAAACAAAATTACCTATTAAGATATGATTTATCTAACTCATAAATGCACCCAAATTCATGGTGGAAAGTAGCTTTGAATTGAAAAAGTGTAACAACCTTCATTCAACAGGCAGCTCTCTTCTTTCGAGTTTTGTGCAAGCATATCAAGCCTGGTCTGGGAATTAAATGACTGGTGGTGTACCTGGCTAACTGTTCAGAGGTGACACATGAGTAAGTAGACAAAGAAATTAATAAAAAATTCAGCTCAATTATTTTTCACCCAAACCAACCACAATAAATCACCTGTACTGTGCGGCCCTTTGCACTTTGTCCATGCCTGTCTGAACCCAGAAGATACATTTGACCTGGAATCACATTTTCAAAAAGCATTTTGGTAGTAATCGGTTCCTATAATGTAACAAAATCCTGTATCGATCCCTACATATGAAATGATTGTTTAATAATTAAATTAACTACCATTATATAGAGAAAACCTATTTAATTTTTCCTGTCTTATCTGGTGTCATGTCAGATCTTAAATGTTTTCTTTGATGTCCCGGTGGATCTTAAGGAGGAACTGAGCCATAAGACATTGCCTCAGGACTACCTGACCTGATGACTCCTAGCTGTTCCTGTCCAAAGTCCACCTGGTCATTTTTCTGATCTAAATTTTGCTTGACAATTCCTTCTGTTGCTGCCCGCAGCACACCTGTTCCCACCTGTATTTTGTTGACCTGCTGGTCATCTGAACATTTGACTATCTTAATTTGGCTAATACAAGTATTGTACCCTTACAAGCTACTCTGTAGGTCTTTTTAAAATGTCCAACCTGCTTGCTCTTTCAATTATGCTGTGGATCTGAATATGCCTTTGTGACAACTGCTGTTATAGGGCTTTATAGGAAAATATTGTACATATGTTGTTTGAAATTCCATGACAATATTATAAGAATATAATTCACTTTCACCCACGGTTAGAAGATAACAAAAGTTAAAAGTGCCTGCTGAGCTTGGTCAAACATGAGAATCAGAATGTTAAGGCTGAACTTAACACAATGGTGAGATCAGCCAGATGGCCCCCTCACAACAGTACATAACCCTGTGCTGTCTACTACTGCAGCTGCATGATATGTTCCACTGCTGAATAAGATCATATACCATACAACACTGCAATTTGTTAATGAAAATGTTGCTTTGCACTGCATATTGATTGTGAGCCAGATTGCCGACCCTTGGGAATATATTTCATAGAGCAGCTTGGCGTCAATTTTGATTACTTTATTTCAGAACAATTCCAGATGTTCTAACATGAAAGTCAGCCATCACAGGGGGGAGTGAGGATAAGGTTGAGAGAATACCCAAATGTTTGGATTTGAAACCAATTACTATCCTACCCTAGCATAAATGCTCCCTACATTGTGTATGGCTGTATAAAGGCAAACACATTCTAATCATTAGCTCAATTTTTGAGGATACATATGAGCCTCCCACTGTGTTTTCACTGTTGGCATGGAAAGTAAACTGAGGGATAGTGTTAAATCCTTTACTTAACCTTAATCCGAATAGATAATAATTTCAAGTTCCAAGTTATCCTAAAATAAAATACTTAAAGCAAAACATACTTTTAAATCAATATATAAATCATGATTTCCCAATTACCACCCCTGCAAAACATATTTTTAAGATATTTTAAATTCATCACATAGAATAAGGAATGGGGTAAAACCGTATACAGCCATGCATGCAGGGTGGCGTTTGTAGCCCAAGAGAGAGCTAACACTGAAATGCTCTTTGACCATGAAATGGCCCTGCCTGGTAATGGTGGTTAATGGCTACATGGTGCAGAAGTGCTGGGGCTAACCAGGGGTACACTCAGGGGGTTTTGTACAGTGCAGAGATGGGTAAAGTCGGTACTGTCAGGGTACAGTAACCTTTTCTTTTCTGGTATACAGTGAGGGAAAATGTATTTGATGTACGTTGCCCTCTGACATAGAAATGATCAGTTTATAATTTTAATGGTAGGTTTATCTGAACAGTGAGAGACAGAATAACAACAACAAAAATCCAGAAAATGCATGTCAAAATGTTTATAAATTGATTAGCATTTTATTGAGGGAAATAAGTATTTGATCCCCTCTCAATCAAAAAGATTTCTGTCTCCCATGTGTCTTTTATCAAGGTAACGAGCTGAAATTAGGAGCTCTTAAAGGGAGTGTCAGATCAATTAGATTCCAAACTCTCCACCATGGCCAAGACCAAAGAGCTGTCCAAGGATGTCAGGGACAAGACTGTAGACCTACACAAGGCTGAAATGGGCAACAAGACCATCCCCAAGCAGCTTGGTGAGAAGGTGACAACAGTTGGTGCGATTATTCACAAATGGAAGAAACACAAAAGAATTGTCAATCTCCCTTGGTCTGGGGCTCCATGCAAGATCTCACCTCATGGAGGTGCAATGATCATGAGAACAGTGAGGAATCAGCCCAGAACTACACAGGAGGATCTTGTCAATGATCTCATGGCAGCTGGGACCATAGTCACCCAAGAAAACAACTGGCAACACACTACGCCGTGAAGGACTGAAATCCTGCAATGCCCGCAAAGTCCCCCTGCTCAAGAAGGCACATGTACAGGCCCGTCTGAAGTTTGCCAATGAACATCTGAATGATTCAGAAGAAAACTGGGTAAAAGTGTTGTGGTCAGATGAGACCAAAATCGAGCAAATTGGCATCAACTCAACTCACTGTGTTTTGAGGAGGAATGCTGCTAGTGACCCCAAGAAAACCATCCCCACCGCCATACATGGAGGTGGAAACATGCTTTGGGGGTGTTTATCTGCTAAGGGGGCAGGACAACGAGTAAATGAGTCATGGATTGGTATTTCAGCATGACAATGACCCAAAACTCCCGGCCAAGACAACAAAGGAGTAGCTCAAGAAGCACATTATATCCCACAGAAAATCGGATGAAGGAGCTGAAGGTTCGATTTGCCAAACATCAGCCTCGAAACCTTAATGACTTGGAGAAGATCTGCAAAGAGGATTGGAACAAAATCCCTCCTGAGATGTGTGCAAACCTGGTGGCCAACTAAAAGAAATGCCTGAACTCTGTTATTGCCAGCAATGTTTTTGTAACCAAGTACAATGTCATGTTTTGCAGAGGGGTCGAATAGTTATTTCCCTCATTAAAATGCAAATCAATGTATACAATTTTTTATAAGTGTTTTTCTGGATATTTTTGTTGTTATTCTGTCTCTCTTTAAACCTACCATTTAAATGACAGACTGATCATTTCTTTGTCTGTGGGCAAACATACAAAATCAGCAGGGGATAATAAAAAAAATCCCTCACTGTATGTACTGTCTCTTTATTATTTTTAGACTTCCTAAAGAAACAAGCATCTCAGAGGAACAGTACACCATGCAAACCTAAATTAAATGTAACTAGTCCTAATGCTTTAACAAAATATTTTGGACCAGATTTTTGTATGGGCAATAACTTTCTAATACACTTACATCAAGCCAAGTCTGGTTGGACTGACCTTTATAAATGATTCATGAAATCAAATCATGCTTGGTGAGTATTATAGCCTTTGCCCTGTGATTCCTCGACCAGACCACTGATCCAACGTTGATAAGACTAATGGCTGGCTAAGAGTTGAACTGACTGACACATTGTATCATTGCAAGGTCTCAACATTTTATCCTCCAGCTACGTTCTGGAAAGGGCAAAACTCGGGAGTTATATGGGTACATCAGGTCTTCCACAAGACAAGGGCATATTAGAGGTCAAAATTGACCACATCAGGCCTTGGGTTCACCATCTAGCTGTATAGCATATGACAGAGAAGTGGTCACGTGTTTTGCTAGCAGGTGTCCATATCTGAAAGGTCCTATCTAGGATAGAGGGCAAACCTGGTAAGACTAGACACATTATAAGACCAACGTTTTATAATCACATAAAGGAACAAAATGTTTAGCCTCGAGATCTTAAAGTTACTATTTTAAAGACTATGACTTCTGACATTGCCCAACGATATTAACTGGTCTTACCTACAAAAACATGTGTAATAAAGCATATTGCACTAGATCAGAAGCTTTGAATCTGGATGCACACACACCCACACTCACACACAAACACATGTGTGACCCGAAGGTTAGGGAAACTGATTGCAGAGTGAATCCTATTTAATCAAGCCTGGCGATGAGTCATAAGGGATAGACTTATCTGCTGCGATGCAGACAATGCAGAGGGACGATGAAGACAACCAGGGATAAGATGTAAACCTATTCTGACAATCCTTCCCGACAAACCTATAGTTGAAACAGTGACAACTGAAATATAGGGTCAACTATCAGTCATTCATCAATGAGCCCCTCCCGTCTCAATACATTTTTTTAGCACTTGGCAGTATTAACCTTCCTTACCCCAATGGGATAGTAGGACATCTATGCAATGCCAACAACTGACAGCCCAAGTATCAAAGTAACAGTTGTGAGTCACCTTACTAAAAGCTTTAAGACACATAACGTTGTATTAGCACTTAAGCCACTTAAGTGCTAATACGCATTCCTAAATCATCTCATAAAAGTCACACCATGTCTAGCCTAGTGACAACATGAGCCCTACCTGTAGTGGCCTTTCATTTGAAAGTCCAGCCATCTGTTTATATTGTGATCTGTCTTGTAAGTAAACAACAGAATTACTACAGAAGAGAGAGTGAAACCCCTTAAAGAGGTGCTGTCAAGTGTCTCAGATACACCCTATTAGCCATGTTTGTCCCTAAATGCCAGACAACAGAGTGGGATAAGGAAGGCTTTCTACTCCAACAGTTAAATAAACCAGGGGGAGCTCAGCACATAGGCCCAGGTGGGGTAACAGGCAGCTGAAGGCCATCTGATATAAGCATTTCCTCACCATAAGGGGGAGGAAGAATGTGACCCTCTTGCAAGGATGTTACCTCTCTAACCTTTCCTGACCTGCAGGTCACTGTATCTAGTGACAGATCTAGATCGTGTTACATCAAATAAGAGCTTGGTGGGATCAACTTACTGGCACCCCCTTGAGAGTAAGTATTGGGGACATTGGAAAACCTGATATTTCAACATACATTAGAGATGGACATACGTTCTATACGTTCCAGCATCAAAAACCAAGCCATTCCTAATAACTGTAAGGATAGTTTGCCACAGTTTCAAATATGCAACTGCTGTATTTTATTTGACGGTTGTTAATGAGTCTTGGTCTATTGGCCATATACTGTACCACACCTCCTCATACCTTATTGGTAAAATAACTACCCCTCTGATTGTGACTCACCAACAAGAGAAATGTTAAGAACGGCAAAAACTTCCCATCAATAAAATGCCTTCACACAAAACATTGTGACCGTCAGTGGTCCGGTGGTATTAGCTGCAGGCTCCCTTGCACCCCTACCACAGTTAAACTTATACACTAGTAGAGAACAAATACTAAAAATGGATTTCAACCTGGTGGTTTTTATATTGTGTGAGAGATTTCTAGGGCAGTGAGATACATTTCCCACAATAATTTCCCTAATAAAAGTAATCATGTTTTGTATAATTTGTTTATGTTTGTAGTCCTGGTGGTCATTATTTGACAGAGGGGTTGGATGTTTTTTTATTTTAACTTTATGCAACACAAAGGTATCTCATCAAGATGGAGGTCAAACTGTTTTTCAATGTGTTTTTTCATGGTAACCCTGAAACATACTACAGATGATTGAACAAAAGTGTACCTCCGAGGATTTTCGACATAAGAAGCTATTGTGGCATACATGAATTTGTGGTAAGTTCCAGCTATGCCAAACCAGGATGCATTTTCTGTAATGACTGGGATTGTGGACACACTTTATTTAGAAGGGTCCATGCCAGCAGCATAGTAGCTGAGCCATGGTGAAATGCCCCACTAATCCTAGTAATCAATAACAGAATTTTCTTTCCAAAAATGTTGGGATAATGCGTAAAATGCTAAATAAAACAGAATGCAATGATGTGCAAATCATTTATCCCTATATTTAGTTATAGGGATAAATAACTAAAATAGTACAAAGAAAACATAACAAATGTTGAAAATGTTATTGTTTTCTGAAAAATACATGAACATTTTTTATTTGATCCAGCAACGTTTCAAAAAAGTTGAGACAGGGCCATGTTTACCACTGTGTTTCATAACCTCTTCTTTTAACAATACTCTAAGCGTTTGGGAACTGAAGAGACTGGGGACTCCTTCATTTTTCGTTTTATAATGCGCCAAATGTTTTCAATTGGTGACAGGTCTGAACTGCAGGTAGGCCATTTTAACACCCAGATTAATTTACTACTGTTAGAAATCAGCCATGTCGTATAGTGGTAGTAATAATAACTCGTGTACTCGGTTGTTAAGGGAGAAAGTATTCAATGTTTATTGCAGCATATTGATAGTCTAGTAGCACATGATGTTACAGACTCAAACTCTTCCCTACTCTCTTTGTCTTTCTCTACTCTCTTTGTCTCTCTCTACTCTCTCAACTGTAATGTGGGGTACAAGCTGTTAAATACCTTGAGGGGCGTGTTTACCTAGCAAAGCCAAGACACTAACCCCCACACCAAATGGTCAATGTAAACATTCCTGTGGTTACCAGAGCACAACCAACAGGGAGAATCTTAACTTTCTGTTATTCTCAATATCTAGGCACATTCACTTCTAATGAACCATACATTCATATTGTAGTTGTTAATGCTCAGATCCTACACTACAGAGCCATGCTCTTGTAATACATAAAGGATGTGGTTTGCCATTGTTCAGCATTAATGGTGCCTTCACAGATGTGCAGGTCACCCATGCCATGTGCACTAATGCACCCCAATACCATCACAGATGCTGGATTTTGAGCTGTTTACTGATAACAAGACAGTTGGTCCCTCTCCTCATTAGTCCGGAGCAGCATCCATGATCCCCCAAAAATAGTTCACATTTTGATACGTCACACCACAGGACAGTTTTCCACTTCGCCTGAGTCCATCTTAAATGAGCTTGTGCCCAGAGCAGGAAATCACATTTCTGAGTCTTGATTATACATGGTTTCTTCTTTGCATGGTAGAGTTTTAACTTGCCTTTGTGGAGGTTCACAAACAATGATTTTCAGAAGTGTTCCTGAGCCCATGAAATGATGTCCACTACAGAATCGTGTCTACTTTTAATACAATGAGGTCCCAAAGATCGTGACCATCCAATATATTTTTGGGCTTTTGCCTTGCATACAGAGATTCCTCCACATTCTCTGAATAATTTAATGATATTATGTACCATAGACGATGAGATCTCCAAACTCATTTCTACATTGTAAAACATTATTCTTAAATTGTTGCACTATTTGCCTGCACAGTCATTCACAAAGTGGTTAACACCTCCCGATGTTTACATTCGAAAGTCATCCACTCTGGGATGCTCTTTTTATACCCAATCATGTTACAGACTTGTTGCCAATTTACCTAATTAGTTGTGAGATGTTCCACCAGGATTGTTTTTGCATTACACAACATTTCTAGTCTATTGTTGCCCCTGTCTCAGGTATTTTGAATCATGTTGCTGGCATCAAATTCAAAGTGGGGATATATTTTTCAAGAAACAATAACATTTCTCAGTTTTAACATTTGATATGTTGTCTTTGCACTATTTTCTATTGAATATAGAGTTTAAATAATTTGCACATCATTGCATTCTGTTTGACTTGACATTTTACACAGCTTGTGGCCTTAAAATGGCTTTGACGAATGTAGATGACAATTTTGGGGCAAGTCCTAAAAACACCTTTTTGTATACACTGTGGCATAAATCATTAGGAATTTAGACATCCCCACAATTTTTCATCTCTCAGATAGAAAACAGCCTGCAGTGACATGCCATTGCAAACTAAAACGGATGTGTCCTTAACAGGAACAAAACTGCCACAGATAAAATCAGTAGCATTCTACTGAAGAAAAGAGTGAGATCACTGGGCTTTTTCAGCAATGTCAATGCTGAGGTGAGGCACATCATATTTTAAAATTCAGTCCTCTCCCCACTGCCTAGCACTTGAAACACACAGTACCATGCAGCCTGCAAGCCATTATGTAAAGAGACACAGGGCTTTAAACAAATACGTAATCTTAATGAATTCATGGATCTCAGGGGTAGGAAGTAGGTGGAACCCAAGTCAAGCAGGGTAGGGTCAGAAACACATAGGGATTAATCCTCTGAGTCAACAAGACAACTGCTGGCTCCCTACTATCACAACCTGCAGCAACATTTACAGTGAGCAGAAACCTGGAGTCCTCAGCCTTTGATATGCTTAATCTAAACACCCAATAATGTGGGACAGCAGCCAAATACTAATGCCTTGCTCAGTTGCTCTCAAGGTTATTACAGTAAATGTTCACTGAAAATTTAAATTAAAACTAAAATTATAAAGAAAAATATGGAAAATAATCTTTAAATGTAACTTCTATAGTTTTAAGAAATAACTGAATGAATTATTTTGGTTTTAGAAGTCTTTGCTTCAAAACATTTGTTAAAAATTGGATTTTAAAGTTTAAAAAAAAAATATTCTCCAAAATCAGTTTAGCTTGGAGTTCACTATCACTAGCTGGTAAAGAGAAATGACAAGGCAATCGGCGAAGTGCCAGACATGAACCATAACAGTTAATTGCAGTAGCAAACTCAAAATAAGCCTAGAAAGGCAATAGGCAAACGTACTGTACAGTAGTGTCAGAAGACAACAGCTTGTGTTAAAGAGAGATAAAGGGGAACTAACTTAACTAACGTAAATGTAATCAGAATAGCACCCATAAAGAGTCATACAAAAAATACAAAAACAAAGAAAAGATTATACATCTATTAAATGCACATCAAGAGCAACTTGAACCAGTAGCCTTCACAACCTTGAGGCACACTTGCGGTCAACTACTGCTGCAAAACCATTGGCACAGTTCCCGTTGAAGTCACTGCAGGAGCACTTCACATGCATACTGAATCATCTGGCAACCAATGTTGATCCAACAACTGCAGCAGCTTGTCTGTTGGACCCAAGTGTGTCTCTGGCACTTGTCTCAACAGAGATTGAACCACTGATGATGGTCTTTTGTACTTCAGCATATCAGATAGTACAGCCGTGGAGCAGCAGGATCAGAGGAAAATGCCAGCACCAGAAATCCCAAAAGCATGTTAACCAGGGCCTCAGAAATATTTCTTTCTCACACTAAAGAATGTGTCTGAGGTTACTGTTCAACCTTAGGGTCAACCTGGCATAGCCATAAGTGCTGTGTGTGAGCTGCTGAACACCTGGAATAGGTAAAGATGGGCATGTTTTACATATTCACCTCTAGTTCTGGCAGACAAGGATGGTTGTAAATCCAGAACTGTTCCAAGTGGCAGAGTGTATGTTCTCTGTCAGTAGATAATTGTTATTATGCTTGAGAAACCAAAACACATTCTTGGAATGCACAGCCTTTTAACAATAAACAAGAAAATACTTCAACCCAACTCTGAACAAATTCTCCCAACCTGTCTGTGTCCAAATCCATGTCACTTGAAATTGACTGAACACCTCAAAATTTATTCCAATGAATTTTCTTCCATTATCTCAGGTAGGATGAAAACATCACAGAGATGACCAAGACGGCACACAAACAGATGTAATTACAGAAACAAAAAGTGTTAAAATCTCCAAGTCTATTTTAACCCCAGTCAACCTAAAAAGAACCCATCCTTCCAATTCCATCACTGTCTGGTTTGAGTCTGCGTCTGCCCACTGTATAGGTAATCTGCAATAAATTGTATAATCCACAGAAAGGGCAGCGAGCAACATGACTATTGTCATTGCTACTGACTGTCCCAAAATCTTGCCATCCAAAGAGTTTATTTCACCCTGCTGTGGCCCTTGGTAACCCATTAACCCCAGAAAGTGCAATGTACGACAGGTTTTTTGGTTTTTTAACTGCTAACACACACCCAGGAAGATGACCTACATAAAAACTATACACACACTTCTTGAAACTCAACAACGTATTGAACACATCTCAGACCTCTCCTCTAAAATTAAACATTACAATGAAAACCATTATTCTCTGGCATATAAATTACACTTCGCCCTCAAAAGTCAAACTGAAGCAAAAGATACATTGGCACTATATTGAAAAGCCACTGTACACTGGTGAAAGGAATTTAAAACACAACTGTTTAAAGGAATTTATGAATCATTAATGAGAATGTGTTCCAGATGTTTGCACTTTGCATGATATTAGACTGAAAAATTAGGGCTGTCACAATATCAGATTTTTACTACATGATTATCATGGCTTTGGATGTGGAGGGGATGTCTGGGATGACACCCCTGTTCAAAATTGGGTGGGAGTCGAGGGCAGTGCCTAAGGAGTGGCGGACCGGGGTGGTGGTTCCCCTGTTCAAAGAGGGGGACCAGAGGGTGTGTGCCAATCATTGGAAGTCTACTCAAAGGTGCTGAAAAGGAGGGTTCAGCAGATAGTTGAACCTCAGATGGAAGAGGAACAATGCGGATTTCGTCCTGGTTGTGGAACTCTTGCAAGGATCCAGGAGGGGGCCTGGGAATATGCCCATCCAGTCTACATGTGTTTTATGGATCTGGAGAAGGCGTATGACCGGGTCCCTCGGGAGATACTATGGGAGGTGCTGCGGGAGTATGGGGTGAGGAGGTCCCTTCTTAGGGCTATCCAATCCCTGAACAGTGAGAGCTGTGTTCAGGTTCTCGGTAGTAAATTAGATTCGTTCCAGGTGGGGGTTGTCCTCCGCCAGGGCTGCGCTTTGTCACCAATCCTGTTTGTAACTTTTATGGACAGGATATCGAGACGTAGTCGGGGTGGGGAGGGGTTACAGTTCGGTGGGCTGAGGATCTCATTGCTGCTTTTTGCAGATGATGTGGTCCTGATGGCATCATCAGTCTGTGACCTCCAGCACTCACTGGACTGGTTCGCAGCCAAGTGCGAAGCGGTTGGGATGAGGATTAGCTCCTCTAAATCTGAGGCCATGGTTCTCGTCAGGAAACCGAGTGCCTCCTCCAGGTAGGGAATGGGGCGTTACCCCAAGTAAAGGAGTTCAAGTATCTTGGGGTCTTGTTCGCGAGTGATGGAAAATGGAGCGGGAGATTGGCCGGAGAATCGGAGCAGCAGGGACGGTATTGCATTCGCTTTACCGCATCGCTGTGACGAAAATAGAGCTGAGACGGTAGGCAAAGCTCTCGATATACCGGTCAATTTTCATTCCTACCCTCACCTATGGTCATGAAGGCTGGGTCATGACCAAAAGAACTAGATTGTGGGTACAGATCAAGTTTTCTCAGAAGGGCATCTACCTTAGAGATAGGATGAGAAGCTAAGTCATCCGTGAGGAACTCGGAGTAGAGCCACTGCTCCTTTGCATCGAAAAGAGCCAGTTGAGGTGGTTTGGGCATCTGGTAAGGATGCCCCCAGGATGCCTCCCTAGGGAGGTGTTCCAGGTAAATCCAGCTGGGAGGAGACCTCGGGGTAAGCCCAGGACTTGGTGGACAGATTATATTTCGACACTGCCTGGGAACGCCTTGGGATCCCCCAGTCAGAGTTGGCAAATGTAGCTCGGGAAAGGGAAGTTTGGGGTCCCCTGCTGGAGCTGCTGCCCCCACAACCTGATAATGGATAAGTGGATGAAGATGAAGATGATCATTGCCAAAATAATTCACGGTAACAATATAATTGAGGTATCTTAATAGTTGAAGGGGAAAAAAATGCTTTCAGTCAAATTCATCTTCAACCTTGTTTAATTTGTTTTTTATCTTTTTTGTTTTAATGTATTACACTTAAAATACAATACAAGTGTATGGATATGGAGAGAGTCTGTAACCATAAATAAAAAAATAAAAGTGTACAAAAATAACAATTACAATTAATGTACAGTGAAAAGGCAACCAAATGAACTGAGCACATACATCGTTTGTCCATGAATAAGCTATGGAAAAACCGAGAGGGGTTTTTGGAAAAATACATCTTCAGTTTCGCTTCGTGAATACGATATTATCATATGTGTATTATTAACGTTATCAATATTTCATCTTTTAAATGTCACGGTCATCGTCAATACCGATATATCGTGAAACCCCTACTGTAAATTGTGCCAAAGTTTACAGAAAATAATAAAATAAAATATTTTTTTTATTTTGTGAGGGGTTTCACACAGTAATTCACCAACACTTGAAAATTAGCTGAAGATCAGAGGGAAAGGGTATGTGTTTTAGACAGGTATATGTTTACTGTCATGAAAATATTCATTCTGCCTCAGCCTAAGCATCCCTTATCTAACCTGAGTCCGAGATTTGTGGTATTCAGCGATTAACCACCATCAACTGGTGTCTCTCAATTCTACAGAAAGAACCAAAAGTGTATTTTACAGAATATGAAGTTCATGAAATGTCCACTGTCCTGCACTTGCAAATGTATAAAGACTCAGAGTACAGAACACAGGGTGGTCAGCACAGTAGTAATTCATGCCAAAATGCTGATTTCTTGTAGACTAGTTATGCTTGTTACTGTTTACACTTCAACAACTGTTTGTTGAAAGTGTGAGAATTGTAATGATTTCAGTTTGGTTGTTGAATGGCAGTATTTTTTACATGATGACTACCTGGTGACAGTTGTGCTTTACAAAGAAAGCTCTGTGTAGAGTTCAGGAAAAACAAGTAAAAGGAACAGAGATCGCTATGGTTTATTTAATAGAGACAGTGTAAAAAAGATAGAATGGAGAGTTATAGAGAATTGCCAGATTTGAACCCATGCTGTTCAATCCCATTGAACCCATGCTGTAAATGTGCATCGGAGGCTGTAGCTTATATCGCTAGATCACCCTAGGCCACAAGATGCATTCTGGTAGTCTAACCTAAACTATAACCGAGCCCATCACATTTTGTAATACCTCCAGTAGAAAGAGGGAACATCCCCCCAAAAAACTGTAGACCTTCAGAATTATAATGACCTTGGAACTCTACAAAATACACTTCCTTTACGGCACTCTCATCACCAAAGAGAGATTTAAAGAGTATCAGAACTATTGAACTTTCATGAAAATTTTAAAACAGAAGTCATGATGATCATGTCAAGGCTGATGATTTTGACATGAGTACAATGACATTTATCGTACGTGACCAGTACTCTGAACTATGTATCTTTGACATATATATTATGCGGTACTGTACATAGATCTGGTTCAGGACTTCCTCTTTGTCTCATGAACACTGACCTTCATCATTGGCCTTGGAAGCATAAACTTAAAACAAAAGGACAGCTATTAGATGACATGCCACACAATTGTGGGGTCTTGTTCTGACCCTGTGCTTGCTGGCTGTGTCCTTTGCTTTGCCCAGTTTGCTCTGTGAGACTGCCAGGACATTGAGCCTGACACATCAGAACTGCTGCTCTCTTGGGGCCCTCTTTCATTCCCACTATCACAGTCAAAGCCTGCAGAGACTGAGCTGTCCAGAGAATGAGCCCTGCTGGGTTTGACTGGGCCAAGATCCGATCAAGCCTGGAGGAGAGGGTCATCCTCTTCCCTGACTTCAACTTGCTATGATCTTTGAACCGACTCTAAAAAGGCCCCTGACTTGATTCGAGCAGACAGTCCCCTTTGAAAGCTCCCTTTGGTTTGGCTTCTGTAGCCTGGAAAGGGAAGAGTAGGGTCAGGCTACACACAAGCAGGAAAAAAGCTAAACCAAAGAGAGAGAGAAAAATACAGCTGACAGCCTTGCTCCAGGTGTAGATCGCACACTGTCTTATGTGTGGCCTCAATGGATCATGTCAGCCTAGGGACTGGAGGCATTTACATGGAGGATCACACGGAAACACTGTCATCAAAAATTCTAAGAATCATTAACAAAGGTAATTTCCATGACAGGAAATGCCTACTGGATTGCCAACACACTTAAGGTCTAAAAGGAAGTCTTACTGAAAGTCTGAACAAGGAGTGAGACAAAATTTTTCACAAACAAAACATTTACATAGCTACTTTATCTGTAGCTACTATATAATGTAGACGCAGGCATCTCAATCTAGTCATTTCTGAGACTTTTGACTTCCACATAGTATTTTGTGCTATCATTTGCAATGTACTGTAGTATTGTACTATATTAGAGCATTTTGAGTTTGAGCACCCCTCCTCATTATAATCCAAGTAATACTTTTGCCTGCAAATTCATGATCTGATCAAAGTAGACACTGGTCCAAAGGACTGCAGGCTAGTGCAACCCTGACAATCTGCCAGGGTGAAGGGTCAGAGGAGAGGAAGCAAAGATCCAAGTCCCATCCCATTGTGTGACACACCGCCTTCACCCGCTCGCCCCAGAGGCTTAGTGTCAGTGTTAACACTTCAAACACTCAATATCTCCACAAAACACAAAGGACACAACTGCTTGCCATCGCCATCGTTTCTTCCAGAAATAGAGATATGGATCCGTCCCAAAGGTCAAAGCCTGTTGAAGTTTCCATGATTAAGCCATGCTTTGTTGTTTGACTTTTCCCTGTTGAAATCTGTACTTTTGGGTGCAAATTGTGTAGTTGGCTCAACCTTGTGAACTAAAGTTCAATCAAGCTGAAGCTCTATACAGTATATGTCAGAACCTAATGATAACTGAATACTAAGAAGATAGAGCTGACTTCAAATGCCATGCTGTGAAACAAAGTTGAAAGACCACACAGTGATATTTCTATACAGGGCACTAATGTCTAACAATGAAACCAACCCAAAAATATATTTAATTTAACCAAGTAAATAATAAATTGAAAATCCTGGTTTTGACATTGTTTTCTTGTCTTCAGACAGTGTGATTTAAGTCACACACAGAGGTGCTTTCTACAGACATGGAGCTAATGTTAGACAAACACACCAATAGGTCACAACAGAGCCCATGCTGGAAGCGATAATCTCAAACCACTGGTATCTGATTTTCAGCAGTAGTGACAGTTCAATAATCAATCTGAGACAGTCTCCTGTAGTGAAACTGATGCAGGTACTATAACTTTGACTGAGTTTAATTATCACTAGTTTCCCACTGCTGTGTAGCTTGCTTAGAAGAAGGTGACAAAACATCATAATTTATGGGTCACGTATTTCTGACTGCACTATCGGTGCTGATACTAACCTTAGCTTGTGCAAAACTACAAGACTGCCCATATTTTCACAAAATTTAAACATCTCCTCCTACTTTTTCTAACAAAAACATCAACAAAAATCATCAAACAAGTTCTTAATAAATATATAATTGTGTGGTCAAAGAGTGCATTTTCACGCAGCATGAAACCTCCCAGATTCTGCACCAAGTAGAAGGCGCTGCAGGCAGTCTCTTGAGGGAAGGTCTAATTTTCAGCCTCCTGCCGTGCATATTCAGCCCAGTCTGAAATAATATGGGACTCATTTCAGGGCTTAGGACTTCTAAAATATGCTGACAATAATGAACAACAAAGCTTCAAATGAAACAGCTTTTCACATGGAGGGTTTTAGTGGCAGGCTACTTTTAGGGTGCAGATGTCCTGAATCCAAGACTGGTCACATAACACTACAGATGGTTTACGGATTGCAACCTCACAAAAATGCTATCATATTCCAAATACCATGCAGTAGGAATATTTCATTTTATTCTGAAACTTAATGAATTAAGAAAACCTTAATATTTTTGTGCGGAGAATGACATTCCTGTTTGCTATTTGTAAATACATAAATCCTTGGATTTGAAAAGAAGGCGTCATTGTTATGAGTTGGGAGGTTGATATCAAAACTTAGCAATCATAATTTTCTCCAATCATATGATTAGTCTGAATTCATACAAAACATATTTTTGTGTGTGTATATAAAAATATGTTTTGTATGAATTCAGATTAATCATATGATTGGAGAAAATTTTATATATACATATATATATATATATATATATATATATATATATATATATATATATATATATATATATATATATATATATATATATAATTCTCTCTCTGTCTCTGAGAGAGAGGGAGAGAGAGAGAAAGAGAGACCAGAATAACGTTACTATGGGAGGCTTTGGTGAAAGCATTCAAGGACTTAACATCCTCTCAGCCTGTCCTTCATCTATAATAATCAAGCTTGGCCACAGAATATCCCTTTCGATGGGGGAAAAAAACATGTCGCCTGTCCTCCTCTCACTCATCTTACAGACTGCCCGTCTTGGGTCTTCCTCTTGAAGTCCTCTGTCACTTTTATGACTTCAAACACTAGGCAGAGCCTTTTTTAACGGACTGCCGTGTCTTTAAAGGCAGATTTATTTTCTGTGCTGCATTAGCATGAGATAAAGGGCAGACCATCTAATGCAAAGGAAGCATGGAAAAGCCTAAACCAGAGCCACTGTGAACTCATTTGTTGTATATGCACAAAAGGGCACCAAATCAGGCTAACCAGTTATGGTAAACTGGAAAATATGGTACAATAAATCAAGCACCTTGCACACATAGATGATTAATCTAAAGACAATTCATGCGCAGATGTGATCTGACTGTGATAATAATATTATTGTAAACAAAGGCTAATAGAATTACTAGTTCAACAATGTATAAATGGATACAGAAGAGGGTTATGTTCCAACCAATTGTTGATATTAAATTTGATAAGTAATATCATGTTCATTACACATATTCCTTTCAGAGAAAGCAATAAACATTTAATTTGTTCGTGTGTAGCATATCCTAACGAGATGCTTCCCTTACTATGCTGTACAATATATGATGAGAGGAGTCATTGAGTGCTTATGCAGTCTTTTTATGTAGTTACGTGAAAGCATGGGGAGGTGCTGGGCAAGTGTGTCATGGCATGCTGCTCCAGAGGCTAAAGGAGGAGGCAGCTCTCCCTCCCTCGCAGTGCAGGAGGCCACCCAGCCACACACAATTACACCCAGAGCCAGGCAGCAGTCTAACCCCGACTCTGCCAAGGGGGCAGGCCTCAGTTAGATCTCAGCATGCATGCACAATGATCTCGTTTTAATTAATAAATCAAAGCTAATCAAGGTAAACAGTGGTCAAAACATATTGTTCCACATAAAATACCACACTATGTTCACAAATAATTATTTTCTGAAGAAATGTGCGGAATCAAACACGGATTTGACACCAAAAACGGCAGCTGATAACTATGGCTGCCTCCATACACGTGTTAGGTGCATAATTGAAGATAATTCTGTAAATACGGCCTAAATATCTCTGAATTCAAATATTACGAATACCTGTAAACAAATAATCTTAGGTTGACACTTATAAGCGTCTTATAAACTGTCATGCACCGACACATTTCAATACTTATAATGTATGAAAACAATGCACGTAACATCTTTGTTTCTATTACACTTTTTGGAATGTAGAGGCTAGTTATTGTCAAGATATGTAGCACAAATCTACTAATGGCTACATCGTCAATTCAATGTAAAACAACACAGAAACGTATTATTACTTACATTGTTGCAAGTGAGACTTGATATGGCCTATCGTCAGTTTTCTGAAAATTACAATAAGGCCTTCAAAAAGTGAATCCACCGAATATCAAAAACATAAACATAACACCCCAGTTGTCTTAAAAAATAGCCAATTATGCTTCCGATTTTTCGAATAAGAATCAGTTTGCGGATCATAAACTCATTATTGACAACACGCAAAATGTCCAGAATGTCTGCACTACGTACAGTGGTTATCGTGCTGTTAGACTTGACTGTGCAGGTATGTCCACTGAGCGGCGCCGTAGCCCGCATTTTAAAGGTAGAGAGGCGCCAGACAGAGAAGCGGGAATTCTTCCTTCAGGAACCTTTATCACTAAGTTCACCGTGTCACTATGAGGTAGACAGTTGACAACGATGGGGAGATTAAACTACAGATATTTAAATGGAAACTGCGGGTAGGTGAAACATTCGGAGTATGTTTATGTCGAGTAAACAAGTTAAGGATTGTAGACTTCGGAACCTATAAAATATGTTTAAGGGGGCCTATGCTCACCAGTACACGACGTAAGGTTGAAAATGACGATTTAGTCTTAGTTGTTGACAATTGGCTTACTTATGACTCATCCAAGACAGTCAGTCGACGCACAGATTGAAACAAAACAGTATCATATTTAACAAAAAGCATAAATAGTATAATGATCATCAACAATGATTGAAACAATAAAAAGTAGTTGGTGAAGAATTAACATTAGACCATTTTGCAGAAACTGTGTTATAGCCTGGTTAAAGGTAAAAATATGTCAACATTTCTCTCTCAAATGAAAAACCCACACTAAAACGTTTGCAATTGTAATAGGTCACCTCCCAATAGCTATGGAAGATATCCTGTAGGAGTATTGCAGAGCTGACAGAAAACAAAGCAGGTTTAAAGCCCAAGCCCATTGGGATGTATCCCAGGGTGGGACACCAGCAGATGGGAACTAGGCCCACTGTAAGAATTGAGTCCAAGGTCAATCTAAGATTCTGTGATAAAGCTCTGGGCACCATTCTTGGCAGGGTTTAAAAGTTGACATAAAACAGATTGTATGGTCAGATAAAACTATTTGAAAATCCTTTTTTGTCTAGATACATCAAACATTGTGATACTAGTTTAAGAAATATATGTATTTGTCTGGGGTAGGGGTTCTTCTGGAAATGGGTAGAATGAGGTGCTGATATATAATAGAAAGTTTTCCTTTGTCCCTTTTCATTGCTAAACCTGTTTTTTTATGTTTTGCAGCTGATGTGTTCAACTGCAGCCAATATGGAATGGCAATGTGTTAAAGCTGTCTGATCATGTCCAGCTATGGCAAGTGTAATTACCGTAGCTTTGGAAAGTATTCAGACTCCATAATTTCTCCACGTTTTGTTGTGTTATAGACTGAATTTATAATTCATTACGTCAACACGAATTTCAGTGGCAACATGTTTTAAATGTGTGGCAATTTATTAAAAAAACAGAAATATCTCATTGACATACTTTAAGTATTCACAACCTGTGTTCCGTACTTTTTTGATGCATGCTTGAGTATATGCCCTTAACCAGCTTTGCAGACCAAGATTTTGGCAGTTTCTCTCATTCTTTCAGATTCTCTCAATCTCTGTCTGATTGGATGGGGAGCTTCCGTGAACTACGATCTTCCCAGGTCTCCACACATATGTTCAATAGGGTTCAAGTCTAGACTTGGCAACTCACTGACATCCAGCATGGTCTTGGCTGTGTGCTTCTAGTCATTGTCGGGCTGCAAGATTAATCGTAATCACTCTGAGATCCTGGGCACTCTAGATCAGGTTTTCTTCGAGGACCTCAGTTTTTTCCTCCATTCATCCATCCCCCAAATCTGACCAGTCCCACTGCTGCTGAGAAGCACCCTAAAGCATGACGCTCCTACCAACATACTTAACCAGGGGAATGGTATTGACCAGTTGACCAGGAGCTGTTTCTTATTTTTTGGCAGATATAGCGCTTGGCATTCAGGACCAATAGAGTATTTTCATTCCAGGTGGCAACTCTATATGTAAACAGATGTGTGCATTTCTAAATCATGTCCAATCAATTGAATATTCCGCAGTTGTACTCAAATCAACATCTACACACATTTCAGGAATGATCTAAGAACACAGGATGCATCTGAGCTTAATTTAGAGTGTCATGACAAAGGGTCTGAATATCTGTGTGCATGATATTTCAGATGTATTTTCCTAAATTTGCACCCATATATTTTCCTATATATTTTTTTCCTAGATATAATTTTTTATTATGCGTAGATTGATGGCATTTATTATAATCAGTTCAGAAAGATTTAAGTTGGAAACTTAAGTTGGAGTTCTATGCTCAGCAGTATACATGCAATGTATTGTGATTTTTCTCTTCTCTCCCTATAGTCAAAGAGCAAGGCACGCAGTAACAATCCCATTCCCACAAAAGGAAACAGAACCAAAGAGGTGGAGGCAGGGGTGGTTGGTGAATTTACAACCACATGCTAGTTAGAACATCAACATACAGGTTATTGAATAACCAGATGATTAAATAGGCTGGAATGTAAAGTGATCATCCACTGATGCATCACTGGTCAGTTACCAAAGGCTGATCTGGCTATGCAAATATATCATTTCAGTCTATAACACAACAAAATGTGGAGAAAGTGAAGGGGTCTTAATACTTTCCGAAGCCACTGTTATCGATCATGTCAATGAATTAACTTTCTCTTTACATCTGTTAGTGCACTTAACTGTAGAGTAGCTGATGTGTGTGTGTGTGTGTGTGTGTGTGTGATGTTCTAGAGCATGAATAGAGTGCATATTTGTCCATTTAACACTTCATAGTGTCTGTTGGATAGGGCATTGTTCAGACTTGTGGGACTCCTCTGGGTCTGGTTGCAGTCCTTTTTTACCTGGATGCTGTAAAAACACTTGCTGTGGTTTGGTAGATTAACAGAGAGCCACCTAATGGAGTAATTACAAAGAGCCAAACATCTATTTTTCACCTGTGCTCTGCCATTACTCTCCGTCCCCCCATCCACTCCATTGAAAGTCACTTACTTTCCTTACCATGAGTTATCATTGACTGCCATTTAGGCGTTCTGGAGCAATTTGTCTTATTGAGGCCGTGGGCTGGCCTCTTTGGAGAGAACAATCATTCTCCTTCCAATATATAAAACATTCATGGGAAAAAAGGATAGAAAATACAACACAAACAGATAGTGGAGTGTAGCTAATAGATAACATGAAAAAGAGAGACAAGAAAAATATTTTAGATTAAAAGAGCAGGTAAATGGCAGTTTATTGCGGCACATATAGTTTCTGCCATAGAAAAAAGCAGCTTTCTGGAACTCCATCCCTACCTGTCAAATGTGTGGGGCAACAATTGTTATTGCTTGAATTTCATGGAAATAACACAGTACATGATTCAAGAAAACATTTTCTAATAATAACGATGTATTTATAAAATGCATATCTATATATAGTTCGTATTGTCATGTGTATATATATATATATATATATATATATATATATATATATATATATATATATATATATATGTGTGTGTATATATAAATAACTTTATTGTTTAGCTGTGTTTTACTTTATTTCTGATAGTATACAATTTTACATGAGGAGAATTTTCTTCATGAGAACTACTGAATGTTTTTATAAGATAGGGACAATTTTCTCTCATCATGACTTGTAATAGGTCATGAAATAGTTTCTGTGATCTAAGGCTTTACAGATGCAATTTCTGTTTTCTGTTTTTTTTTGCACTTAATTTATCAAATGAATAAGTAATAGAGCATTAATGCAGACATTTTGGGGTGTTTGAAACAAAAAGTAATAGAAATGTACAACTTCTAGACTATTATTAATAGTTTAAACATGATGATAAATAAATGTGTTGTTTTTGTTTTGTTGACAATGTATGTGTAGAATGCAGTTGGGTTGTATTTGGAGACCAGAACATTTGGAAAAACACTGTATGAAGAAGGCATGCAATTTGAAGTTGGTTAGCCAAGTGCTGTCAATTTACTTCCTTAATATATCAATCAACTTTAGACATCCCATCATGTTACTTCTTACCGGATTAGTTGAATTTAGCATTAACCAACAAATTCTTTTTTAATTACGGTATATTCTGTGAATGTCTTTGGAATGTCCTTAGCCCTACATTGGACATGAAGGGCTAAGAAAAGTCAGTCACAGCTCTAAACCTAGGCCTGTCTGACATGTGTGCGTCCCTATCAACCTGGCTGCAAGGGTTAATAGTGTGGTTAGCTCTTGTGTTTTGTTAGATTACTCATTTTCACTGCTCAACACAATGACAAATAACCATTATTTTTCTTGCACTGATAATCGGGACAACGTTTCTTAGTAGCACAAGTGAAACCATTAATCCTGTGTGATTCTGCTGATAAGTGGTGACTGTGAAGTAATGGCCATGTCACCTAGAATAAGGAAAATATGTGAACAATTAAAACTAGATGGACATTATCTGGAAAGTCCCTTCTCCCACTTTCATTAACGGTATTGTAATTGATATGTGCCTTTATAAGTAAACTGAATGTTGCCTTTTTGTTCATTTGTATTTTAACATGGTACAAATGCATGTAACAACATGATTAAAAGTCATTAAAAGAATGAAACTGAAAAAAAGTACTGTTTTAAAAAACAATTCTCTGACATTTAATCTTTGAACTTTCTGGTTACCTCTTCTGGCACCTCTGCTGCTGAGGTATGTGAAAGTACTTTGACAAACTACAGAGTAGTATGCTTGTCCTTAACCTATTATGGATTCAGGCTTTCAAAATATAAAGTCTGTGTTGGGTCTGGAATTAAATGAATTCACATTTAATTGTCCTAATAAGCCTCAAACCTTTGCTCTGGGAGTTTTTTTGCCCTAGAAAAGCAATGTGACATATTTATGCCAGGGGGTATAATCTGGTCCCCTGACCACAGTAAAAACACTCACTTCTGTGGCTTGGCATTAATGTATTGAAATACATTTGCATACAGTGAATATAATGTTAACACAGCTGTAATCCATGGTTGATATTGCAGTCCATTACTGTTTCCTGTCATTGACTATCTGATAATCAATTGTCAGCCATGCATCTGTAGCAACATGGAAAGCTTTTTTATATTGTGTGGTTTTATTGGGTGCCTTATTTGATTATTTGCTCACTTCCATTTATATTATGGCACATGTTAATATGTGATCGAGACACTCTTAGTAAGACTTTGATATTGCAATTATTTAGAATGGATCTTGTGGAAATATTTTGGGAAGCAATCTGTATTTGAAGATACCAAAGCCAACACCATGGCAATGTAATGATATTTTTCTGTGGAGGTTTTAGGAAGGAGGAACATTTAATTTTCAGATGGTCAATACAAGTCACAAAAACATTCAAATATCATTTAAACCCATAAGAATATCATCCCAAAATTCTTAAGAAACCAACTGAGATTAATTCCACATGTACTGTAGATCTTACTGACTGTTCTGTATTGAACCTGGAACTTTCAATTGTACATGCCAAACAGACAATGTGTTGGCAGAACCACAGTGCCTGGCATTTCATATTCTGCATTTCTTTTGCCGTAGCTCTGTTTAGATCAAAGGGATTTGTGGGGCCTATGTTTCAAATCCCCTAAAGCCCATTTTGGCTACTCTTTATTTAGCTCATTGGCATTCTGACCCCATGCTTCTGAAACTTTGAACCCTCAAAGTTTGGAAAAGCTGAATCTCTTCTTTAAACACATTATCAATGGGCCAGATTAAAGAATATCACTAAGCATCTTAAGGTTTTAGTGCAGTGTGGCGGCATGGTTTGGGCTTCTGGGTCCATTTAACACCATATACTGTATTAACAACGGCTGAGAAAAGCAGAGAAAACATCCCTGATGATAAATGTTGTTTTGGTTACATTAAATACAGTAGGAAAGATTCTGAAGGGAAATGGTACTGAAAGTTTTGAGAAATACAGTGAATTAAGATTTTTATTAATTGAATACATGTGCTGTCTTATTCTAAAACTTCAAATTGATTCTTTTTTTTTTTTTAAATGGGCCACAGTCAATTATTTTTAAAAATCCAGAATTAAGTTAGTTCCCTAACAGTATCAACAGGTAGAAGTTTATGTGAAACAAAGTCATTTCTAATATGTGTGAATGCCTACTTTGTGGTTTTGTTATTGTGCAAAAATGCACAGGATTGAATGCTGTCTGTTTGTTCCCCATCACAGACTCTCACACCCCCTCAATCCCATCAGCCCTCATGATTAAGATTTGGCACCTTGGACCACATCGTCTTCATTTGGAAATATTTCAGCTGCATTTCTGCCACTCTGAAGGGAGGTGAAGATAAAGGAGTAGAAGGGGAAAAACACACCCTGTTGTGTGAATCTTAAGGAAGGCCTTGAACCCTGCCATTCATCCCTTTCACTTCATCAGCTGAGTCTAATTGCCAGAGAGGACAGGAGACCCCAGGCTCGATTGTTCCTTATCCTCTTTGGAGCTTTCTGAGGCATGAAAAGCGAAAGGCCTGCTTTTGATCTTTTTTAGATTTTTTTTTTCTTTTCTGTCATCCCCTGCTATCCTTTCCCTCAGAATGACACACTCTTTTCACACTGTGCCCCCTTCTCCATCCACGCAAAATAATTATCAAGCTCCGCTTCATCAAATAATGGTGGAGATAGGAGGTCACGGTGGGGAGGGCCAGAGTTCTGGGGGGTGGCCCTAGGACGTGGTGGAGCTTCCAGCTCATCTTAGAGGCATGCTCCTTAGCTCAGGGTACCTTTATGTACCTTGACCCCGCTTTTCCTTTGCCTGTCCTAATGAGACCCTCTCACGCGGCCAATGCAATACTGGTCTTGCACTGGCAGGTTTAGAAGGCCAAAGTACAATGAGACACAAGGCTATGCTGAGACAAGGGCACATCTGTGCTGTCTTATTAAACCTTGCAAAGGAGCTCATGCTTCTCAATGTCCCTTAGGCACTGTGACCAGATCTACTGACAACTACTTGTCCTTTGCGGTCAACACCTTTCAGTGAAGGAGCTGCACACACACCAGTTCTTATTAGGAGTAATTTTGGGCAGCTTATTTTGGAGAGGCAAGTGCTTAACTTGCTTGAGGTAGCAATGTGGGAAATGGCATACGCGGTTGGGAATTCTGAATAATGATGACGAAAAATTCCGTGAGACAAAAAAGATGACAAAGGGTTTCTAAAGCCATTCCAGTCTAAAATAAAACTGACCTTTACTTTTGAATACACCCCAAGGATCCCCTCTGTATGGGTACTTAGACGCAAGTTCCAGTCACTTTTGGAGCTTCATTACTGCCTTCTTGAAATATATACAGCCTGTGTATTGTTAATTAATATTTATAACTCAGGTTCTACATACTAATTTGGGTTGAATTGTTGCGGTGCGAATGTGGAAATCAGATGTGTTATTATGTACACTAGCTTGGTTATATTAAACATAGCCGATTGCATTGCAGTTTATTTGTACATGTCTATTTGTGATGTGTGTGCATGTGTATTCAGATGTATGTATCGATATATATATATATATATATATATATATATATATATATATATATATATATATATATATATATATATATATATATATATATATATATATATATATATATATATATATATATATATATATATATATATGTACGCACACATACAAATGTATAACTTACGAACAATTCTTTGATTTATGTAATTCCGTCAGTCTAAATACAATGACTCGGCTTGATCCTGTAACATACTAACACAGTTGACAATGGGGGAATAGTTTAAATAGAAAGAAGATAAAATGACAGACAAACAAACAAGTACGCCAACAAAAACCTTTAAGCAATCATGTAAAGCACGTCTAACATCTAAGTTGTGAGAGTGAACAAAGCAGAGCTCCTGTCACTGCATCGATCTTCTCCTGAAGGCATACAGATCCACAAAGCTCTGATTGCTCCCTGCCTCTCTCCCGCTTCATGCCTGCCTCTCCCTCGCGCTTGCCTCCAACTTCTCTTTCTCTGGAACCTTTTGGAGAATGTGCTTATTGATCAGGCCCACTTCTATGGCGTTAACTCACTGATAAATCCTGACCGAGGGCTTCCTTGGGCCTGAAAGTGTTTGGAATTCTGGCAAGAAAACAATGAATGAAGAAACAAAGAATACGTCTGCTAGTAAAAAAAAACAGACTGAAATATACCTTCAAAATAACAGACATCATTTTGTAATAGCCAAAACGGTTTCAATGGACCCCTGGTACCCAATGAAAAGATTTGAATTGAATGTTAGATATCAAGAAACCTTCCCAATATGTCTATGTTATATTATCATGGCTGAAACTAGGACACCTTTTGATGAATGTTGTTCAGTAGGCTAGCTTGCAAAATTAAAGAAAACCTGATGGTAAAATGTTGTTCTGTTTGGCCAGAAGAGTAAAAGCATCATGGATATATTACATAACTTTTATTTACAATTTCTTAATGCAATGTTGCATATCTTACACTAATCTAGTGATATTTTAGAGCTCCTTCCAAGCCAGGCATTCCATTGTTTTGATGTGTCACAAGGCAACACTGATTTACAAAGTGTTCCCATCTATAATGTAGCTACTTTTTGAACATGGACTTTCACGCCTCCGGAAAAACAAATGTTGCCTTTGTGCCTACTGAAAGAGAGTTACAAAGCTGGAAAATATTATGAACGAGAAAATTTAACAAAGTCTAAGTGTACAGAAGCTCAAGGAATGTCATCTCGATGTTAGTAAAGGTTTCCTGATAGATTTAAAGTATTCTTTAACATTTGTGCCAGCAAATGTATCGTAGAATCGGTGTGTCTGAAATGACTGTGTTCTGGTTGTGTTTGCTTGTCTGTGATGTGTGTGTAGTCAGGTCCATAGTGAATGGTTATGTGTCGATCTGTGTGTATTTTATCAAGTGTGTTCTGTTGTCATGTTTGTAGCATTCCATGTGGGAGGGTCTGCTGAGAATCAAGCCATCTGTAGTGTTCTGCCGAGCGACATGTTGTAAAGCGAGATTTGAGAGTGTGGGGAGACTTGACTTGTCAAATCTTGGCACATAATTAGACAGAAGAGAGTGAAGTCAGGAAAGTATCCAGCAATAAACAATTAGATGAGTCCCAGCGGTAAAAGGGCATGGGCAATGGGAGGACGCTCCCAAAAACAAAATCAATATGGCTTCCAGTAAGGTCACCCTGGGGTAAAGTGATGCAGAGGTTAACACTTATTTCTCAGATCAGGACACATGGAGTCATGGCTTGCTCAAAATCAATAGGCTACTGGTAGCATGGATTGAAGCAAGCTGTCTGTCATTGTATACATATTTTTATGATTTATTTGATACGTCTCAGTATTACACTGTAGATCTAAGAAGAGGCAACGACATATCAGCGGGTGGTATATCAGCCAGGATAATGAACTGAATTAGGCCAGTCAGTTTCACAACAACAGCCAATTTTGAAATGAATTGAAAGGATATTTAAGGAGGAGGCATTTGGGAATGGGGGATTCACACACCCTAATACAAGCATAATGGAGCATGATCCACAGATAGCGGGGGCTGTCCCAGAGCGTCCCGTCCCCTCTCAGGCCCTGCCCAGACTCACAGGTCTCATTTCACATCTCACCACTGTTCCCAGCAGGCCTCACAGGGGTAGCACTACCGGGGCAGGAGGGTCGGACTGGAGGTAGGGCGTCCTGCTATGTGCTTGTACTGGCATTAAAGAAGACAACCAAAAGAGAGGGTGAGGGGGGAAAACAAGTTTGTTATTGCTGCTGCTCGACCGGGCTAGTGTCCTCTGAGACATGAAGGCGCTGACCAGAAAGGTGTGAGTCTGAGCTGTGGCCTACCTGTCACCTTGTCTCTATGGAGACAGGGACATGGCCTCATGGGCTTGTCTCCTTTGTGATCTAGAGCAGGCAGGTTCGTTTGGGATGCAGCATGGTCATTGCTTGGGCTCCAGGGGGACCAGGAGCCACCGCTCCAGTGACCTTCAACAACCTGTCAGTCTGTCATCTTGGCCTGGGGAATTAGGAGAAAAATAAATACACTAGCAATGTCTATAGAGACAAAATTGTCTGTGCAAGTGTATACTTTCATTCAAAAGTTTGGGGTCAATTAGAAATCCCCCTGTTTTTGAAAAAAAAAAAAAAAAGTCCTTTAAAATAACATCAAATTGATCAGAAATAGTGTTAATGTTGTAAATCACTAGTGTAGTTGGAAACAGTTGTAATATCTACATAGGTGTACTGAGGCCCATTTTCAACAACCATCACTCCTATGTTTCAATGGCACATTGTGAAACCATGTAAATCATTTCAGAAGGCTAACTGATCATTAGAAAACCCTTTAGTAATTTAGTTAGCACAGCTGAATGTTGTTGTGCTGATTAAATAAGCAATCAAATTGGCAAGTGACTTGTACAGTATCTTCAGAATCAGCAATTGTTGGTTCAGTTACAGGCTCAAAATTGCCAGAAACAAAAAACGTTCAATCTATTCCTGGTCTGAGAAATGTGAGAAATTGCAAAGAAACTAAAGGTCTTGTACAAAGAACAGCGCAAACTGCCTCTAACCAGAATATAAATAGGTTTAGGAGGCCCCGGTGCACAACAGAGCAAGAGGACAAATTCATTAGTATCTAGTATCTGAGAAACTGACACCTCACAGGTTCTCAACTGGCAGCTTCATTAAATAGTACCTGCAAAACACCAGTCTCAATGTCACAGTTGTAAGATCACTGCTCAAATAGACTAATTTGTAATGCTAAATCTTCTTTATATTACCCAATCATGATGAAACATGTTTTATTAATACTAGAGTATGGCAATCTTTGTATTTTGAATATGATGTGTTGGCAGAACCACTAAAAATTGAAACAGCTGGCGGGAGATATATAAATATACTTTTAAAACCTGTGAATTAACATAATTAGACAGTAATAGTACCATCACAATGCCTGTATTCCACTCAACCTTTAATTCTAAAAGCAGAACAATAGTGTTAAATTACTGTTTGGACAGGCACACAGGCAGCATTTCAGTTGGCCACATTTGATTTAAAAGAGTGAAATCGCTAAACATTTTATCAGTAGCACCTGCCATCATTACAGACAAAAAAAACAATAATGTAATAATAAACATTACTTTAGAAAAACAACTAAAACATTCCACAACGCACACTTACCTGCAAGTAAGCATAGTAAGTAGTGTTGCATAATTTACTAACTTATCTTGAGGATCACTGCTTTTGGTCATCAACCCCAGGTGCACTGAAAGTGAACATATTCTCATACTACTTATCCCAAACTCTATTGTGAATACAGTCAATGCATTATTGCTTTTATAAAAGTTTATCAACTCATTAAAATAATAGTGACATCTGTATTTCATCTAAACCAGGGTGTGTTAATAAGTAAATGCATTCGATTGAATTATTCCACAAGGACATAAGACTAAATCTGGTTGTTGCTTTGTTATGTTTTGTTGTCACAGCCAGGACCTGCAGTAGTCTTTAGTTCTTTATGCATAGCTGCCATCCAGGCTGGCTAACATTTGTGTCACTTGCTAGCCAATTTAATGCAAAATCAATAATATGAGTAACTGAAATTACAGAGACTAGCTGCATTTTCAGTTTTAGATGTTCTATTGACATTTACATGTGTCAATGATGATAGCGCTAATGACAGATTTTGTCCAGCTCAGAAAAAAAGATTGTCTGCTCTACACAGAATGCACCATATACTCCTGATTACCCAACGCCACAGCAGATTTCATGTGAAACACATTCAAAAACACTGAAAAAACAGTTGCATTTGTCATCATACACGCCGCCAATTTGCTGTTTAAACAGTCCTAGAAGCACAAATTCATCGACTCAAAGAATTGTGCTTGTTTTCTACATATAGGGTACAAAACTAAAAACAATTTAAAGGCAAAGGCAAGCGTAGGATCAAATACGTTTTAATTCCAAACAACCAAAATGGAGCGCTGTGCGCTGGAAATAGTAAATACAAAGATACGTAACTCCCTGCACAACAAAAGTAAACACAAGACCTACAGGAACGTTTTAGCTAGGTAGTACTGAATACCAAGATTGACTGACTAATAAATAATTATATTTAAGCCAACCAAATCGGCCCTCCGAGGCCTGGGCCCAGGACAACGTTAACAGTTGTCCCCCCTGCCAGCGTCACTGATTTTATAGACGAATCATACAATACATGAATCACCATCTCCATAATATACAACTGCTTCTGCAAATACGGTCACGTTGGGGTTTCGAAAGATGGCTTGTTATTTTGTGTAACAGTGTAACTACTTATTCATTTTTGAACTTGATGATAAAATATATAGCATAATGCAAACATCATCTGAACCATGGGATGGGACAGAGGATGTCAATATGTTGTAATAGGAAAAACTATTGTAAAACATATACATCATGGATTAATGTAAACATTATAATGAAAGTAAACAGCAAGCAAATTGTATATTGACTTATTGATATTAGGTAATGAGCGAAAACATTTGATAGTATTATTTCAGGAATGTCAGAGACAAGTTTGAGTTCTGAAAAATGAAAATGCTGTGAAAAAAATATGAATGGTAATCTCAGTTTGACTTTGCATAGTGCCATTAAACCCATTCTCAGAAAACACATTTGTGACACAATCTGTCCAACCAACATAAGCAATTCTGAAGAAATATTCTCAAATTTTCTTTGAGCCATAGAGAAAAAGGATTTTGAATTGTGTGGCAGTGGTTCTTTATGCAGAGCTGAGACGTGATGCCTTCCAGACAGTGAGAGATGGCAAGCCCTAATAATACAGAGCTGTACAATGGTTCTGACAGGCGAGCAATAAAGCAATCAGGGTCCCAGGCATTCCAAATCTCTTTAACGCCCACCCTCTAATAGTCTGAAAGATGGGCGGCTGACCTGTGGGCTGTCAATCATGGAGGATACCTGCTGGAGCCTGATCAGGGAGAGCTGAGGGCACCAGTCCATCAGATCTGTTTTCACACTGCACACACTAACATTGCAAGCATAACCAAGAACACAAAAAACCTACCGCCTCTCTCTTAATTAGGAGTGGGAAGAAAAGAGACTTGTTTGGTTTAAATGGGTAGGGGAGGGTCTTCAATATAGGGGGGATGTGGAATCCCAGAGAGACAGAGAATAACCTTTTCCCTTGATTTAGGAATTTAGACATTGATCTGACACACTGTTTTGTACAAGCACAAGCTCTAACTGGTGCATTTCAGCTAGGGAAAAAAGAAAAGCGTTAAAGCTGGTTCATTAGCTGTCTGTAGCTCATTCCAGCAAATAGATCACCATTATACTGTGGTTAGTTAATGGCTTTCTGGTGTTTCCTCCAGAGCCTTCCTGTCTGAAGGCTGCCTGCTGAAAACCTTTCACTTTTTTCTTTCTTTTTTTTCACGTGGGGATTCCTGTCTTCTGCCTTGTTCAGACAGTTGGCTTCAGCCAGTGGTCATGTCTGTGAGATGTCTGGCTACATAAGCTTACTCTAGAGACCTCTTGCAGAAGCATCACAGCAAGCCTTTAATATTCTGATCCCACATCCTGCTTTACTGTAGACCAGAAATTATGACTTAACCTTTTTGTAACTGATATGGAGCTATTCCTTTTTATACTAAAGAGTAAGATATAGCAGTCTGTAAAAAAATATTCAGATCCATGTCCAGTTCTCTCATATTACTCAATTACACAATTACAGTGAAATATAAATTTTATTTTAGAACACTGAAACCCAAAATCAAATATTGTAAGTGGTTTAAGTAAAAAAAAACGACAAAATATTTGGTAGAACCACTCCAATAACAGTTTTATGCTCTTGAGTTTATATACACGGTATTGCATACACTGTCTGAATGATATTGGCCCATACGTCTTGGCAGATTTACTCCAGTTGTTTAGGTTGATGTAGTTTCTCTTGATGCATTTCGACTTATTTTTCTTCACAAAATGTTAACAAGATGCTCAGCCACTGCTGATGAGAAGCATCCCCACCACATGATGCTGCCAGCATCAAACTTCAATATAGGGATGCAGTGTCTTGAGGCATAGCCATTTTAAAATGTTCACCACAAATGGAGCTTTTTGGCCAAAACTAAAAGCCCTATCTTATTGTTATGTAAAACCTCTTCCAACATCACAGCTGGGTAAAACGCTTTTTGGCAAACTCCAGACGTACTTTCAGACAGAGCTTTTTGTGTTATATAGAAATAGAACATTAATATATATACATTTATCTTAGCTCACATTTCTAAATTTTCCGTTAGATAGAAAGCCTAATAAATTATCTTTTAACAGAGTCTTTTTATCCAGGAAATGTAAGAACAATTTCTTTGGTTCACGGGGAGGTGGCCATTGGTATGGTCATTGTGTCACCAGGGCATTTTCTTAATGTAAACTGGGAGCTTCCACAGCACAGGGTATAATACTTATGCAAACATGTTTCTGTTTTATTTGTTTATAATGACATAAACCAATACATGTTTTTGAGTTTTAATGTTTTAGAAAAATATATTATGCAGGACAAAATGTAAATGTATCTTTTGTGATTCAGTAATATGAGAGAATCGGTAATGCTTCTGAATCCGTTTGCAAGGCACTGTATGCTGTACATATGTTCATAATACTTCAATGTACAGACATAAGAGTTGAAATATGCAGTCCTTAAGGTGTCCAAATCAAAGTTTTTGCAGTAAGTCTTGAGTTCTGCTTAAGTATTGTGTTTATGATCCATGTGAGAGCAATGTTTAGCTGACCAGAGGTCACCTGGAGTCTTGTTTGGAGGTATGGATTGGCTGGTTTCTTCCTGATCTCTGGTGGCATTCCTCACACTGAACATGTGATTGTCTGCAGCTTTTGCTGGATGGAAGGTCCTAGCCTCACCCTGAGGCACTGGGGTGTCATTGAGAGGCAGTGGACCATTCACTAAGCTATGGCTCATCCGTATTGCACGTCTGGCTCAGGTCTGCTCAGAGACTGGTTTTCTCATTGCAGCCTCCTGTCCATACACATCACTGTTGGTAACTAAGGCTACTAAATTTATATATTAAGGATTTATGACAAAACCCATATGTCTAGATTTGTATTTATTTCCATTGTTACCAGGCTGGCAAATACTATAAACAGTGATGTATTAATATTTGTTGTGTTTTGAAACAAAATGTTGTTTACAAAATTACTGTACATTGGGCAAAAAGTGCCAGAAACCCAGGATAACACAAATAGATTTTTACCTGATTCACTTTAGAATCCAGATAATTTCCAATACATATCAAGATATTTGCTGATACACATTATGACTGGTAAAATAATGAATCAATATACAGCTCTAGGACACGTATCAACTTTGAATATAATAAAAACTATATAAATGTAGTTTCCGTACATGGGTATGATTGCAAGAAAATGTACTGTCTTGAGTATTTGATACCCATCACTTAAAATTGTATGTACATTTTTGCTGGAACAAGTTATCGGTACTGGTGAAGAAGAGTCAATGTTTCTGACTGAGTGACTCTTCTGTGACTCTACTGACTAAAATGCTGTCCTGTTTGCACACCTTTTGAATGCAGAGCTAAAATCCACCATTATGAATGTCATTTGGGTTATTCCGTCGCATAATCCTATTTAACCTATGGAATAAGCCTAACATTAAATCAAGGACTTGAATATGAACTATCGTGACAATCATTTGTAATATATCACTTAGTTTATGTACTATGCTGTGAACCTATTACATTTGGTTTAGCATTATCATTGTCCTCCCCTGACAAAAGCTAACTAACAGGGATAAACTTCTGTACGGATTTTCTCCTATAAAACATGATTCTGTTTTCCCGGCTTTGCGAGCTTGTTTACGGGTACTGCTGACATTCACGCCTAGGTAGAATTCCATTTACTGCCAAGGCTCCACTGAAAATGAATGAGCCACCACATACACCACTTGCTGTCTGAAAACACATATAGCAGTAAACCAAACCAGACCTAATATAGCTTGCATATGCTATTATTTTGAGATTTGAGTTATTTCAAATGATTTACCCAACATGGACATTACTATATCAAGCTATCTTATGATCTCTCACTCATTCTAGCTATGAAATAGATTTATGTTCCAGTCTGCCCAGACCTGCTTGATTTGCATTCCAGTCAGCCCAGACTAACTGCAGATTTTATTAACAGAAAAGCTTGGCTTAGCGGTTGAAGTTCCAGACTGACAATGCTGAATCCACAGGTTAGCTAGTTTTTCCAATCAAAGTTGTCTCTACTACACAGTACTATGCATGCATGTCCTTAATAATAATATAATGCTGCCTTGTGACTGTCCATTGTTCAGTAGTATTTTGGTTAGACACATGGACATGCTTGCATAGCTTTATATATTGGAATGCCATATTAACAATCTCATTGCTTAATATTGCTTTCCATATGGCTATGAAATAAAATCAAATACCAGAAATGAACAGAATGTCATGAGGTTCTGGTTCCCAGAGGATCTGGTGGGATGGTGTTAAATGCAGACCTTAAATCCACAAATAGGACCCTTGCATATGTTCCTAGATAATCAACGTGCTGTAGGATAATGGGCAGGGCCATGTTTACTGCATCGTTCCCCACTGACAAAGCTTGAATGTATTTCAAGCTTGCCTCATTTTTCTTTTTTGTTTGTTTGCACTTATCTTTTTTACCAATTATGCCGGACAGCCTAATATTTTCACAATTAGTTGACCAGCTTACAAATGCTGTAAAATCTATATATTTGGATATTTTAACATTATAAAAAGCAATTAAGATGGCAAAATTATTCAATGCTTATTTTTCCAATCGCAGATATTGAGTGAACTTTCTAGAATGTAAGCAACCAGGAAATTAACAAGGATTTTCTCTGGACAACTGAACTTAAGGAGAGATGACTTCCTGTGTTGATGACACCAATAAAAGGGGAGGGCGCCTCCTGTTGCCTATTCGAAGCATTTTAGGATGCACTTTTGCACAATATGCACCCAAATACTGTAATTTTTGTTGGTGCATTGTGTTTATATTGACCATCCTTCATGTTTCTACAACTTCATTAGAAGCCTGTGGTCTGTTGATTGGGTATAATTTGAAATGACACACACATGTCAATGTAAGGTCACACATTTAAAAGTACTATACATGCAAAAACCAAGTCATGAGGTTGAAGAATTTGTCTGTAAGAAGTTTGGAACCACCACTCTTCCTAGAGCAGACCACCCTGCCAAACTACACAATCATGTATGTGACGAAGCTCCAGAGTTCCTGTGTGGAGATGGGAGAAACTTCCAGAAGGACAACCAACTCTGCAGCACTCCACCAATCAGGTCTTTATGGTAGAGTGGCCAGACTGATGCCACTATTCAGTAAAAGGCACATGACAGCTGCTGAGATTCCTTTAGGTGCTTTTGGCAAGCTCAAATGAGTTGTCATGTGCTTCTTAGGGAGCCACTCCTTAGTTGCTCTGGCTGTGTGTTTCGGGTCATTGTCATGCTGGAAGACCCAGCCACGACCCATCTTCAGTGCTCTTACTGAGGGAAGGAGGTTGTTGGCCAAGATCTTGCGATACATGGCCCTATCCATCCTCCCCTAAATACAGTGCAGTCGTCCTGTCCCCTTTGCAGAAAAGCATCCCCAAAGAATGATGTTTCCACCTCCATGCTTCATGGTTGGGATTGTGTTCTTGGGGTTGTACTCATCCTTCTTCCTCCAAACACGGTGAGTGGAGTTTAAAACAAAAATAACTATTTTTGTCTCATGAGACCACATGACCTTCTCCCATTCCTCCTCTGGTTCATCCAGATGGTCATTGGTAAACTTCAGACTGGCCTGGACATGAGCTGGCTTGAGCAGGGGGACCTTGCGTGCGCTGCAGGATTTTAATACATGACGGCGTAGTGTGTTACTAATGGTTTTCTTTGAGACTGTGGTCCCAGCTCTCTTCAGGTCATTGACCAGGACCTTCCATGTAATTCTGGGCTGATCCCTCATCTTCCTCATGATCATTGATGCCCCACGAGGTGAGATCTTGCATGGAGCCCCAGACCGAGGGAGATTGACCATCATCTTGAACTTCTTCCATTTTCTAATAATTGCGCCAACAGTTGTTGCCTTCTCACCAAGCTGCTTGCCTATTGTCCTGTAGCCCATCCCAGCCTTGTGCAGGTCTACTCTACAATTTTATCCCACATGTCCTTACACAGCTCTCTGGTCTTGGCCAGGTAACGAGTTCAAACAGTTGCAGTTAATACAGGTAATGGGTGGAGAACAGGAGGGCTTCTTAAAGACAAACTAACAGGTCTGTGAGAGACAGAATTCTTAATGGTTGGTAAGTGATCAAATACTTATGTCATGCAATAAAATGCAAATTAATTATTTAAAATTCATACAATGTGGTTTTCTGGATTTTTGTTTTAGATTCCGCCTCTCACAGTTGAAGTGTACCTATGGTAAAAATTACAGACTTCTACATGCTTTGTAAGTAAAAAAACTACAAAATCAGCAGTGTATCAAATACTTGTTCTCCCCAATGAATTAAAAAAGTTTTCATTAGATGACTGCTTGGAAGGCAAGAATTGTGTTAATACTTAATAATAAATACTGTAAAATAGTGCTTGAGCATTTGATTTCATGTCAGTGATTGAAACTTTTGTGATTGAGAATATTTTTTATTTATACTCCAAGTTGGAAAGATATTTTACAGGAATTTAGTATTATATAGTTTTTAGTTTATACATAACTGCCATTTGGGCCTTTTTTACTTTGTAAAATGTTTGTAGTATTCTGCCACATACACTACTGTTCAAAAGTTTGGGATCACTCTGATATTTCCTTGTTTTCAAAATATTGGAAACAAAGCGTTATGGACACATGAATATATGTTTGAGGTGTTCGGATCACAATGAAGAATATTTGAGACACAGACCAAATGAAAAGAGGCTCGAGGTGTGCTTGACGCCATATGCCAATCGTGGTGGATGCAATGTGATGGTTCGGGGGTGCTTTTGTGGTGGTAAATTGGGAGATTTGCAGTGTAGAAGGACACTCACTTCATTTTGCAACCCCATACTCTGTAGATGCTGCTTCATTGGAGCCAATTTCTTCCTACAACAAGACAATGACCCAAAGCTCCAAACTATGAAATAACTATTTAGGGAAGAAGTAGTAAGCTGGTGTTCTGTCTATAATGGAGTGGACTGCACAGTCATTGGTTCTCAACCCAATTGAGCTGTGGTGGGAGCAGCTTGACCGTATGGAACATACGAAGTTCCCATCAAGCCAATCCAGCTTGTATGATGTGCTTCTGGATTCATCAGGTAACATTTCTACAGACTAACTAGAATGCCAAAGTTCTACAAGGCTGTAATTGCTGCAAATGGATGATTCTTTGACAAAAGCAACGGTTGAAGGATACCATTATTAATTCAATTCAAAATCATTATTTTTAACCTGGTCAATGACTACATTTCATTTAGCTATATTTCCAATTCCAACTCATTTCATGTATGTTGTCATGAAAAAGGACATTTCTAAGTAACCCCAAACTTTTGAACAGTAGTATAATAATCGAAAAGTGAACAAATTGAGCTGTCTTTAGGACTTGGCTCATTGTAAAATATGTTAGAGAAATGTATACAAAGAATTCAGCAGAAGCATACTTCTCTCACCCGTAGGAATTTTTCAAAGTTCCAAGAGGATCACAAACGGTTTAAGTTATGACTAATATGACATTAAAGTCCATTAAAAATAAAAGTCTGTTAAATCCATAAATTCAACAGCCTCTCACAGCTATGAGACCTATCATGCATGTGTGCACCATATTTGCAGGTAGGAATTTAACCTACTTATTCAGCTTGAAAGCCTCAGCATTTACCAACAAATCGAAGACAAATACCCTAGACCAGGGTCTGCAGAGAGGCCTCCCAGGCAGTGCTAATCTAACATCTAGTCTGAGTCCAAATCACTTACGTCTCACTCCTTGGATTCTGTGGCATTCACTATTCTTTGTAATAGGTTTCAGATTTGACTGATATTAGACTGCAGTTAATTCAGACAAATGTGTAGATATAGGGTATGTTCAGCAGGATATAAGGTTTCAGAAGGCACAGAAACATGCTGTAGACAAACATTCCTCCCCACTATTTAGAATAAGGAATAATGGAAATACCATCTGCAATATTCGAGAATGTTTTGCATCTGAGCATTCAAATGAACTGAACTGGACTTTTTTTCATGTAGCAACAACAGGTTCCAAAAATCAACAGTTAGATACACATCAAAGAGAACCCAGTGTGTGGATTTTGCGTTGGATATAGCCGTTTCATTGATTAAGGACGACATATCACTTAGAATTCAGTGTGGAAAAAAGATTTTAACAATGTTTGATGGTGTGTCTTCTGACCTATTAAAATCTGGGACAAATTAGATACTGTGGGGGTATAAGGAAAATCCTCTGCATTGTCACAAATGTGACACATTTTGTCAATTTGCAAGTGTTAGTAAACAAAACATTGAGGTGGAAGAGTTGGGGGATGAAAAGTTCAGGAATTGAGGTGGAAATCACCCCCTAGATTTGCCATAGTGCCCAGTTAATCTACAGGAGGGCACAGCAGCAGGAAGCAAAGTCATATGCGAAAGTAATGCAAATAACTAAAGAAACTAGAAAAAATATTGTGAAAAGTGGACATTGTTAAATTCATTGCACAGAAAATCAGATGCACAGGACAAACAAATAAAATGTCAAGGACATTTTTCATAGAGCCCATACAGTGGGGAGAACAAGTATTTCATACACTGCTGATTTTGTAGGTTTTCTTACTTACAAAGCCTGTAGAGGTTTGTAATTTTTATCGTAGGTACACTTCCAGAAAATCCAGAAAAATCACATTGTATGATTTTTAAATAGTTAATTTGCATTTTATTGCAATACAATACACCAGTAAGAATTCCGTCTCTCACAGACCTGTTAGTTTTTCTATTAATTATTTAAAAAAATGTCTGTTCTTCCTCTGTCTATTTTTAAGTTCAACAAGTGAATATAGTTAGCTGAAACCAAATCATAATGAAAATCGAGTTATCTAGTTATAACGGTCAGTGTTTTCATTGTTAATACTATATAAATATTAGCTGACCTTAAGGCTGACATTAGCAGTAATTTACTTAATAGTTCCAATACTTAGATTCCATGCCCTTTTCTATTTGCACTTATGGTTAAATGCTAACTGCATTTGGTTGTACTTGTACTTGTTCAATGACAATAAAATTGAGTTTTTCTTTGTTTTTCTTGGCCCATATATTGCTGCTCTATAAACCCTATCCCTTGTTCACCACGATCACTTCTTCTCACGGCCTGCATGAACAATGCTTGCCTAGTTTTCCTTTCTTCTTAATGCTTGCCCAGGATATGTTGTTTGATGTACAGGCCTCTGACAGTGTTTTGAAACTTTGATGTCCAATTTAATATCCAGTTTCTTTAATGTTTTTTTTCACTTGAGACTTATCAACTTACAACTGCAATAAATGCAACAATATCCACTTTTGTAACTCAGTTTATTTGGTTGTCTCCATTGGTGTATACACTACCATTTATATCAACCATATTTTCTCTTGCTTTCAATTTTTTTTTTCATGCCTCTGCATAGGACATCTGCTAGACTGATCTAACTTTTGCCACCTCAACCTCCCTCTCCCATACAAGGCAGTGTACACCCTCTAGTTCATGATCCCCACCACAATTGCAACAATGACCCTATTGACTCCAAAAACAAATGTACTGACACTTATTTTTTTCTTTCTGCATTCACCATGTGTGTGAGGCGATAAGGACCAACCACACCTGGAATCCTTTCCTCTATTTCCATTCCCATACAGATGCCCTACTCTGAAGTGCAAAGCATGACACTATGTCAGTCTAAATTATTGTTACTTCCATTGTTCTCTTGCAGTTTAATTCTGATAAAAAATCATCAAAACCACTCCAGCACTGGTCATTGCACTTTTTCCAATACTGGAGATTTAATGTATTCTTCGAAGTACTCATCTGTATACAGAATATGCACAAACTAGAAAAAATACTTATAATAAAATTCATTATTGATCACTTGTACTTTTTGTTACATTCTTTGACACTACACTTTTCTATTATTTTACTCCAACTTTTCTCAAAGCATTTCTAGATTTAAACTCTTCATCCATCGCCACCTTAGCCCCTACATTGGTAACTCTCATTTTCTGTTTTGAGTACTGGGCAAATGGGATGTCTTCTAAAGTACATTGATTATGCAATGTACAGGCATTGAACCAGTGTGGTCTTCCAAAGTTATATCAACGTATATAGCTTGTGGCATTTTCATTAGCACTGATAGCTTGAAGTAAATGTATACCCACTAATTACTCCCTGACATTTTTTTTCGATCACTCCTCAAATGTAATCGATTTAGTGAGATTTGAGCTGTCTGGCATGTACTGTCCCCTTCAGGTCCTGCAAAATCTCACTTGAATTAACGTCAGGACCTCAGGATCCAAAACACAAAACATCTTTCTCCTGAGCTATTTTTTGGTAAATTTGCCCGAATGCTTTTGGTTGTTGTCTTGTTGTATGATGCATTTTTGGCCCAACTTTAGCTCCTTGACTGATGGCCTGACATGCGGGTCAATTATCTTCTGGTATATCTAAGATAGCTAGGTTCCCTTAATGATGTGCCTTTGTGCAGGTTTGGAGATGGAAAAGCAACCCATATCTTAACATTCTTGACACTGACTGTTGGAATAAGGTTTTTTTGGTGGTAGGCAGTTTTGGGTTTTCACCAAACATAGTTTTCTTGATTGTGTCCAGAAAAGTCAATTTTCAACATATCTGTCCAGTGAATGGACTTCCAGAAACCTTCAGGTTTGTCCACTGCTCTCTGGCAAAGTTCAGACAGGCAGCTTCACTCCAATGAATGCCATTTCGATTCAGTGTTCTTCTTAGTGCTGAAACATCCACAGTAACCAGAAAGACAGTATGGGAGGTCAGGAAATGTCCATGTTATGCTTGGCATTACTTTTCTTTTTTCATATTATATTTTGTGATGGTGTCCTCTTCTAGACCAAGTTGCTTGCATGTTATTTATATTTATTTATTTTTCTTTATTTTTACAGAAAAATCTACTGAGACCAAGATCTGTTTTACTGCTGAGCCCTTTATTACAACAATATAAACACAATATAAAAATATCAATTATGAAAAACAATCACAAGTGACAATAAAAAGAACAAACACATTTTTAAAATCTCCTATTGTCACTAAAATCTCTGGACTGTCTAGATGTCAATGACGTACAGCCAACTGAAGCATATCAGACCAGTGATATAGTAATGATCTGAAATGTATCTGAAACCATATCTAGAAGCTAAAGTATGCATATACTGTATTGTATGTGCATAAAGGTTTCTATGCTTGTCACAAGTTTGGGGTTTGGACAGATTGGCAGAGGCAGAACGGTTGGTGTAGTGAGCCATTTTAATGAAGATTAAACAGAACAAACAAACTCAAAGCAAACTTACAACTGGGTGACATAGCCTACGGCTAACAACCAAAATAAACCACACCACTGTGGTAAAACACTGAACATAAATAGGTTCCCCAATTGGAGGCAATAACGAACACCTGCCTCCAATTGGGGAAACCAAAGCACATAGAGGTGGCTAGAGCCACCTCTTTTGGCCATGTCCTGACTATGACCCCAGCCAGCGCAAAGATGGCTAGGGGCATAGCCAGGACATGACAATGCTGTCATAACCGACATGATTTATTCCTATAGAAAAA
>JACXGJ010003501.1:0-53266 GCA_016801105.1 Esox niger
ACACACACACACACACACACACACACACACACACACACACACACACACACACACACACACACACACACACACACACACACACACACACACACACACACACACACACACACACACACACACACACACACACACACACGAGTATTTCATGCCACAATTATCCCGATTGAACTCTGCTTTCTAGCTCAAAACTGCTAATCAGATAATCTTCCATTACATAAATATTGTTCTTGGGTATTTAAAAAGCCATTACAATAGAATAATAACAAAGAAGGTTTAAAAAAAATAACTAATACTATAATAACATGTAAATCTCTAAATGTATATGGTTGCCAGCTACATTGACAATACATTGCAGAGGATGTTTAGTGGCATTTTTAAATTGCCATTTGTACTGCATTTGCCTTCACTACACATTTGTAACATACATTATACAAGTACATTTTCTGCCCTCCTCCATTCGCACTTCTTATATGAGGCATACAGCATTTCGTTGTACTGTACTTGTTCAATGACAAAGTTGAATCTAATCTAAACAAAACATTTGAGATGTGTGCTCCACTAGTTAAATGATTAAAGTATTCAGGAACACTTTGGTGACTGGCAAGACATGTTTCAAGTCACTTATCTGATGATCAGGGGTGAAAATAGATTTAATTTCTTACCAGTACCGACCTGTGGGTCGAGAACTTCCATGCACATTTTATGAGCCTCATAAGCTAACGATAGCCCATTTGATGTGCTCGTTCTTCATAACAGCTTTATAATTAATTTTACGTTATGTTGTGCAGATCATGTAGATAGTCAGTGTTATTTTGGCCAATGCAAATGATATTCATGACTTCTGTCACTTTCAGTAAAAAAAGCATTAACAATCAGCCTACAATACAAACAAAATTATAATTAGAATATAATTAGTATATCCAATTCATATTTTCTAACATAACTGCATGTCTTCTTGGATATCATTGGTTTATTTGAGCTCAACATTGTTTCAACTGCTTATTTTCCGTGGTAATGGAATGGACAGGTATTTGCATATAGCGGGAAGTGGAGAGACTATCAGTAGCTTTTTTTATGTAGACTAGTACTGTTGTAAAGGAATAGGAAAACTAGTTTATTCTTCATATCATTTCAATACAATCCCAACTCATATCAACATTTAAGAATTTTATTTGGATTGTTATTGTAACTGACAATATTCTATTTGCTAGCAGAGCCATTGGGCTTCATTGACCACACATTGCCGAGGATGTTTGTTGGCGTGGTACAACGTGAGATGAGACGTGCTCCACTTGTTAAATAAAACAAGCAGTCAGGGAAACTTCAGTGACTGGCAGAACCTGTTCAAGTCACTCATGAGGATTATCACCATTATGGAATTTCTCCACAATTTCATAATCGTGAGTATTTTCCATTGTGATTAGTACCAAAATCATCTACTGTCCCATCCCTAAAACACACGCACACGCACTAATTGTTTAAACACGTGTTAATATGTTAAACTAGCATCTTACCAGGTGCCTCTGCAGACACTTCAGACTTTTGAGGTACTTGAGGCAGAACTCGCAGAGGTAGAGAATAGGCAATGTGGTCAGTTCTTGTGGGTAGGGTGAGAAGTACCAGGGTTTCAGCCTGTGGCGTCCCAGTTCAATGCAGTCAATGTTCTTCATACGTGTGACAATGTCGTCATGGCTACGGTCTGACACCAGACTGCCAGTCATGCGAGGGGCTGAGGGAATGCCATCTGAGCTGTCCTGCGAGTCCTGAGATGGTAATAAAGCAAGAGGAGGCAGCAGAAAGGATGAGAACACTCCACTTCTGACGACTAGCTTAGAATCTAGTCAAAATGAAAGATTTAAATTAAATAACTGATTAAGCATTGGGAGTTTCACAGAAAAACTAAAACAGAGTAAGCATATCTTACACAGTTGTCATACAAAATAAGGTAATATCCTAAGAATAAGACCGGAAACAAAAACAAAAGAAACACGGCACACAGGCAATGAAAAGGAAATTAAACGGACCTCTCCTGGTGGCAGATACACATTGGCACATCGAGGGCTGTTGTTATACTGGAAAACCTTTATTATCTAGCAGAAAAACACAAGCGGATGATGGCTTTTGGACATTGATGTAAGAGTGAAGTGAAATTATTACTGTAACCAACTATACCAATGTGAGAAAATTCAAGGTGTAAAAGGTCACCAGTGTGATTTCGACATAAATAATATTGGTTCTTAATTTCCTGGATAATTTAAGAAGGATGTTTAAAGTAAAACAATATGGGGAAGGAAATAAAACAATGGCAGATCTTCCCTAACTGAATATACATCACACACATTCATGTAAAATGCAACTGCCTCGACACTATACTGAATTAAGAAAGCTGCCTGCAAAAAACATAGGTAAAAATGATTTTGTCTTGATTCACTTGACAAGCCTGAGATACATAGCACTATCTGACAAAAACTATACTCCAACCTATATGAACAGTTAGACATATAGAATCAGAAAAGTAAGATAATGGTAGCACAAATTGGTATAGTGTAGTATTCAGGGCCCTATCCTATTATTGTCAAAATTGACAAGCTGTGGTGATATAGGTTTTCCTTTCAATGTTTTTGAGCAAAAATTGACATAAAAATGCACAAATGACTCACTAATGCCACTGTGTTGCTTAAATGTAAGTTATTCTTGAGAAGTGAATGAAGGGGAGAGGAGGTCTAAATATCGAGTCGACTAAAGAAGCGATGCATATAATGGCTTTCCAGACCTCATCGGTTCCCCCGCAGTTTGGAGGCTGTTTCCTCTTCCTGCCTGGCTGATTGGGCATGGGACGACGAGCAGTACCATTCTAAAACGGGTAGGAGAGAAATCAAACACTCACAAAAAAGGTCATAGTTTGACATTAGAGAAGTTGAAGAAAGTTGTCAGGTGTTGGTTTACCGTGGTGAGAGAGGTGAGCTGCTCGTGGTCATCGCGGCTACTGGACTTGAGTGTGAATGTGTTGGTGTCCCGGGCGGCAGGGTAAACTGATGCCTGCGACGCTTCGGTGGAACCTGGCAAGGATGGCACAGGGGTTGCCGGGGACACTTGTGTTGCCAGGGACACAGACTCTGCTTTCCTCTTCTATAACAGAAAACACAGTTGGAGATGCTCACAGAAACAAAACACCGGATAAAGCAGAACAGAATGAAGATTAAACCCCACCCGACCACAGGGAAAACAGAGGTGTTGCAGTTATCTTTTATGTTATCCCAAGTATAATCTATTGACAGTTAGGGACAGTTTATCACTGACATAAACAATGTACATCAACATGTTTATCCTTGCTTTAGAATGATGCATCTATGGATTTTCACAAATATGATTTTTGTTGATACTTTTGAAATGTAGCTATGAACCCCATCTGACTGTGGACGAAAAAGTTGTTAATGTGCTCTGTGTAGAATGGCTGAATTAAAGCTGTACCGGTGTGGGGAGGGTTTTGCCTCTGGAAGGAGCAGTGGCAGTTTGAAGGTTGAGATCTAGACTCTTCCTCTGAATTTGAATAGGAAGGAAGAGAAGGGGGATTAAATCACAGTCACAAATCACCACAGGAACTAATATGGAATGTCACCCCACATGAATGTTAATCATTGAACAGTGTAATAAAAGCAAAACCAATAACCAGTCAAGATTGCTTATAGTTGAGCAGACCAAAACAAAAACATGGTTTACACTCAGATACCTGAGCACAAGTAATGAATGTAAGACAGTTGAGTACAAACCTGTTATGGTTTTAGAATAAACATGTATTAAAAACTCTGTAGTGCATATAAAAGAAGAAATCCCCTTATTGAAACAGTTCTGTCTCCCATCACAGAGGCAAGACCAGAGAAATGTTGTTTCACTGAAATCTTGACTTAACCTACGGGAATGACCATTTCCCAGATGTTTGAAAAGATCAATGAAGCACAAGTTAGGCTACCTTCCTTTAATAAAAATAAATGAAAGGTCTAACCATTACTTTGTAACAAAATTGTGAAATAGCTCAACTCCAAAAGACAATACCCCAAATAATATTATAAAAATTGTGTTTTGCTGCAGTGGAGTTGCTTAACAAATCGCAGTATTAAGCACAACTGCAAAAGAAAAGCCTTCTCGATTAATCATGCAGATAGCAAGCAAGCATCAGGGTACAATTCCCAGGACTGGGCTTAAGACTACTGCCAAACCTGAGCTTGTTGCTGCAACACTTGAAAGTCTGGCAGAGAAGTCTTGGTAGGTAGAGACTTCTGCTGGGCTTGCGGTTGGGGGGGCCTGCTGGGGGGATGTTGGGGGCCAGCTCCGGCCGCTCTTACCACTTCTCTCTCCGGGGAGCTGGGTCGTGACCCCGGAAGCCCGTTCTTTGTGGGAGTTTTAGCCTCCTTCTTTGGAAACTGCAGCTTCTTCATGTCAAGCCTGTCCGGCGTAACCCACTCATCCAGACGCTTGTTGACTTTAATAAAGACAAGCAGACACACAGATACAGCAGAGTTTACATGCAACAAGTAAAAATAGCTACATTTACACATATCCGCTTCTCATATTCTGATGGCAAATGTTGGGAGTATAACACCCGCGTTCTCCCCAAAATGCATGATCGTGGTTAAGCACAGACTACTCACAGTCAATGTAGTGAACATAGTAGAGTTTTCTCCCAGGGATCTCTTTAACACTGAGTATTTCAGCCAAAGCTGCAAAAAAAATATTACATGACATATAGAAACGAGTCCTATAATGGAATCTTATATTATTAATTAGGTACGAAGATAGCCAAGGTTGGTGTTATCAACAAAATACATCAAATATTTAATATTAGAAAAACGTTTACTTAACGTTTCTAAATACACAAGACAGTAACTGAGTGATGCTAGTAGCAGTAATGTCAGCGCTTTCGTAACTGATCATCATCAATGCCTTTGTTTACTATCTGCCACTAGCCGTAGCTAGCCGCCTTGTGTATTCAAACATTCAGCCATGACAGTTGTTTTATAATGCAGCTAGCGTAGCGTAAGCTACGGTCCCTAGCGGTAGGTAAGGGGCAAGAGGGAGATACTCACGCCACTCGTCTTCGTTTTCCTGATTTTTTCGAAGAACTGGAAGCCGACAACCCTCGACAACATCGACCTGTCGAAAGATAAGATATTGAAAACAAATATTTAATAACGTTGACGTCACACATACACAAAAAAGCCATCATTCTATAAAATGTAGGACAACCGAATACTGACCGACGAATCCGCCATTTTGGTCATCTGTGAATGTAAAAGCCCGCAATGAGTTATGGGAAAATTGTATGTTCTCAATTTTGGATGTGTTCGAGGGACTCCAGTCTCTGCGCAGCATCGACGCTGGTTCGTCACTCGCTTTTGGTCTTTATCGCTGGAAGTGAAAGAAGCGGCTGTAGAAGTTGTAGCAGTGATGTGGGGTTTCCTGTGAGTTCATGCTCGTTTGTGGTTTTGTGTCGCCTACCTGCTGGCTAAGTAAACACTTATATTTTGAGTCTCTATAAGTTTAAGATGACTGGGTTGCACGACCACATAACCCAGTAATATAAAGTACATTTCACTCAAATTTAGTCATGCAAGGAAGACGCCCATTTCATTAAATCATTGTTAATCTTGGGTGTGGTTTTTAAAGATTAAACAATATGTTTATTAACATAGGTGTACCTTGTGCTGGGGATAATTAAAGTAGGCATACACACAAAAATGTGTAGTTTTGTCACACAACACAATGCCGAAGAGTCTAATGGCAAGCTGACTGCAGGAATGTCTAACGGAGCTGTTGAGAGAGAATTTCATTTTATTTTTTTTTTAACCGTAAACCATCTTTAATGTTATTGTTGAAAATATGGCAGTAGGTTTAACCAGTCTCAATGACTACATTTAATTGTGACAGTCTAGAAACTTCACACTTGGGTTCATCACCTGTGGGATTGTCACAGACCAACCACATGAACAGCCGATGAACCAGGGTTTGCACCACCAAAGTATCTCTGCACAAACAGTTGCAGGAAAGCTCATCTGCCTGCCCTTCAGCAAACTTCTGAATCATGTCTCTATACCTTTTCAATGCAACTACGAACAACAGATGAGCACTACAGTCTTAACTTGATTTCCTGTGAACTCTAACTGGAAATTGTTGTATGATGAGATAATATTTTTGTTTAATGTAGAAAATTACAGCAAGCCTTCTTAGGCATTTTCATGAATCAACAGAGATAGAGACAGATAACACAGTCAATTTTTTTGTCTGTGCAGGTTACCATTTAGTTTTCTCAAAAGAATCTCTGAGCATTTCAATGGCTTGACACAAGCTTTACCAAAATGTAAACAGTGGTGTTGAAGGAGACACAAAAAAACTGTGCAGAGCATTCTAAGCACCAGAGCAGCACTACTGGACAGATAGATGGCTGCCACCCCAAAAAAGGTCAAACCCACTCCACGCTCTGGCCAAGCCAGTCATTTAGAGACACAGGCAAGGTTTATACCTAAATTGTGGTGCTTAAAGTTGTGATAAAATAATGCTGCTACAGCACCCAGTATTTTTATGAAAGATATACTGTATAGTACCAGTCAAAAGAGTTTGGACAAACCTACTTATTCAAGGGAATTTCTTTAGTAGGACTATTTTCCACATTGTATAATTATAATGAAGACATCAAACTATAAAATCACAGACAGAGCCATGTAGAAACCAAAAAAGTGTTAAGCAGATCAAAATACATTTCATATTGTAGATTCTTCAAAGTAACCACCATTTTCTTTGATGGCAGCTTGGGGCACTTTGCATTCTCAATCATTTTCACGAGGTAGTCACCTAGAATGCATGTCAATTAACAGGTTTGCCTTGTTCAAATTTAACTTGTGAAATTGCTTTCCTTCTTTATGCATTAGGGTCGGTATACAGAATACCATCATTATGTCTGTACTGTACTAGTTAAAATATGTGGGCAAGAACAGCTCAAATAAGCAAAGAGACATGACAGTCCATCAATACTTTGACATGAAGGCCAGTCAATTCTGAAATTTTCAAGAACTTCGAAAGCTTCTCCAAGTGCAGATGCAAAAACCAGCAAGAGCTATGGTGAAACTGGCTCTTATGAGGACTGACATAGGAGGGGAAGACCCAAAGTTCATCCTGCTGCACAGGATGTGTTCATTAGAGCCTCAGAAATAGTCAATTAACTGCATCTCAGATTGCAGCCCAAATTAATGATTAAAAAAGTCCAAATAACAGTCACACGGCAACATCAACTGTTTTGAAGAGAATACATGACTCAGGCCTTCATATTCAAAGTGCTGCAAAGAAACCACTACTGAATCACCCCAATTAGAAGAAGAGACTTATTTGGGCCAAGAGAAACAAGACCTATGAAAATCTGTCCTTCGGTCTGATGAGTCATGAGTGATAAGTGCTGTGATACCTAACTTTAACCCAAACCCTAGCCTTAACCCCAGTGCTGTAATACCTAACCTTAACCCAATCCCTAACCTTAACCCCAGTGCTGTGATACCTAATGTTAACCTAACTGTAACATTAAAATGTATTTATGACATATTTTCATGACCTTGTTAAGGCCATTACTTGCCTCTGAAATCCATAATTTCTGTGTGGTGTAATGGGTAGTGCACCTGCCTTCAGATCTGAATGGCTCTGGTTTGAAACATGGCTTGGGTGTTTTGTTCAAATTCATTATGCATGATGTTTTCGTTCCTATCATATGGTATGTTTGTCTGGCATTCATAACATAATACATGTTGCAATAGCATTCCCAACATATTATACATTTTAATAGCGTTCATAGCATATGTTAAGTTTTCACCATATTGTAATGTATTACACCTTGGTCGTGCATTGTAATGTAACCTAACGTAACGTAACACATCACACAAAATCGGATGCCATGGATTTACGTAAAATAGTCAATGTAGTCCCCTGAGATAAAGTTGCAACCATGGAGGAAGCATGTTGTTGACTCTGAGTTATTTCAAATTCCCGTTTCACTCAACCTGCATAGCTACCACAGAATTCTGCAGCGATACAACATCCCATCTGGTTTGTGCTTAGTAAGACTATGTTTTCTTTTTCAAGTGGACAATGACCTAAAACACCTCCAGGCTGTGTAAAGGCTATTGGACCAGGTAGCAGAGGGATGGTGCTGCATCAGATTACCTGGTCTCCACAATCACCAGACCTCGATCCGGTTGTTAGGGTTTGGGATGATTTGGAGGGCAGAATGAAGGAAAAGCAGCCAACCACATATCTGGGAACTCCTTCAAGACAAATCAAAGGGTGGTGACTTTGAAGAATATCCAAAATACAAATGTTACAACATTATTCCATGTGTTATTTCATAATTGTGATGTCTTAACTACAGTCAAGTCAAACCAAAACCATGAACCGATTGAGGGCTGGAAAAAGTAAACAATTCAAGTCACAGGCTATTCCAGCTTGCGTGACTTTTTACACGTTAACTCATAATGCGCCTCAGAATTGTGTATGCCCCCCCCGTGCCTGTATGCACTCCTGAAAACATCTAGGCATGCTCGTGATGACATAGCTGATAGTGTCCTGGGGGATCTCCTCCCAGGTCTGGATCAGGGCAGGAGTGAGCTGATCCACATGAGGCCAGGAATTGTCCTGTACCACAACTTTGCTCAGTCATGCTTGTTCTGGATACTCATAGAATTGACGACAATGGCTGTGGGTACTTGTCAAAATTGGAAAACGCATTTTCATGTAAAGTTTCTAACCACAATGAAAAGTTTAGTGTCCATCACATCACAGTAATGTTGGCCAAATTTGCTTGTGTAGCTACCGAGCCTAGCTAACCAAGATTTTAGCTTGGTAATTTATTAATATAATATTACAGCAGCCTGTAATGAGTTATGTCAGCAGTATAACTGAACCAGTCATGACCACTTAAGATAATGGTGCATATATATATCTATGATTTACCTGCCGACATCAAGGGTTGCAGGCGGCTGCAGGCCGGTTTCATGCCAGTTCACATGTAGCTCAACAACGCATGATAGAAAACAAGTGAATACAGTACAGGTGTGCAAAGGGACTAGCAGGCTTATGAAACATATGTCTCGTTATACAGAGGAGACCAAGATCCAGACCAAGACTGCAACACTGGAGACCGAGACGCAGACCAAGACCCAAACCCTGGAGACAGTGATGACAATTTCATCGATAGAGGAAAGGAGTAAGAATGCCACAACAAGACCAAGACCAAAACCATGTCTGTGGTGTCGAGACTGAGACCACGAGAGAGGCTCCATCTCTGTGGAATTCACATTCGACTGTAAGTCATAACGAAATGACACAATCATAAAACAAATCATGGCAACAAAGAAAACAATGAACTGACCCCTGTTCAAAAGTCTGCACACCCTTAGTTCTTAATACTAAGTATTGCCCCCTATAGCATCAATGACAGCATGCAGTCTTTTGCAATAGTTGTCAATGAGGCCCCAAATTCTTACAGGTGGTATAGCTGCCCATTTGGCAAAATGCCTCCAGGTCATGCAAGTCTGGTCGTCTTGCATGAACTCCCTGGTGTCCCCCTGGTGAAATACAATTTCTTAAGAGAATGGAGAAAGATGGACAAAAACAGATATTTGTTGAGCGAACTGATGGCCACATTCCCATGCTGCTACAGTAAAGGAACGCTTGGCTAACTGAGGACACACTGATTATTATTTTAAATGAAACAAACTAAAGCAAGGTTTTCAATGCACTTCATTTAATAAAATCCCCTTAGCCTATTGGATACATTTGAAAAAGAACTAATACATAAATTAGGACAGGGTAACAATAAACAAGTTGTCCCAAAGAATGATGTACCAGCTCTCTGGGCCAAGCAGTGTAATGTTGTTAAGATCTGTTGCCAGATCACTATGATAAGACATTTATCTTGACGGGGCTTACAACATGTTCACCAAATTTTTTACATTAAAGAATCTGGTAGATTGATTCATGTATTTACATATTTGTTTTTGGTTGTGATCTGAAAAAAACTTTGTGTTCAGCAATCTTGATCCTGAAATGTATCATCAGATTTTGTGCACATGGGTGTTTCAGTGTCCGAGGAGTAGTGTTTTAAGTGTTAATCCCAAAATCCAAAATACATTTGGTGAACATTATGGGTTCTTGAGGCAAATTGTTTTCCTACCAAAAGATAGACCTATGTACCAAAATGTCATGAATTTAGGTGAAAATGGGGGGCAAGGTGTGACCTTGCAAAGTATTTATTTCAATTGATTGTGATGGCACCACCATTAGATATCTGTAATGTTCTAAATGTTGGATATCTATAACAAGCCAATGTTCTAAATGTTGGATCTCTATAACAAGGCAATGTTCTAAATGTTGCATCACTACAACAGGGTAATGTTTAAATTGGGCCAGTGGTGTCTGAGCATGCGTGCCTGATGTATTTCAAATAATAAAATGTGTAGACATCATACCCATACAGTGGGGAGAACAAGTATTTGACACACTGCTGATTTTGCAGGTTTTTCTACTTACAAAGCATGTAGAGGTCTGTAATTTCTAACATATGTACACTTCAACTGTGAGAGAAGGAATCTAAAACAAAAATCCAGACAATCACATTGTATGATCTTTAAATAATACATTTGCATTTTATTGCACAACATAAGTATTTGATCACCTACCAACCAGTAAGAATTCCATCTCTCACAGACCTGTTAGTTTGTCTTTAAGAAGCCCTCCTGTTCTCCACTCATTACCTGTATTAACTGCAACTGTTTGAACTCGTTTCCTGTATAAAAGACACCTGTCCACACACTCAATCAAACAGACTCCTACCTCTCCACAATGGCCAAGACCAGAGAGCTGTGTAAGGACATCAGGGATAAAATTGTAGACCTGCACAAGGCTGGGATGGGCTACAGGATAATAGGCAAGCAGCTTGGTGAGAAGGCAAGAACTGTTGGCACAATTATTAGAAATTAGAGGAAGTTCAAGATGGCGGTCTATCTCTCTTGGTTTGTGGCTCCATGCAAGATCTCACATCGTGGGGCATCAATGATCATGAGGAAGGTGAGGGATCAGCCCAGAACTACACGGCAGGACCTGGTCAATGACCTGAAGAGAGCTGGGACCACAGTCTCAAAGAAAACCATTAGTAACACACTACGCCATCATGGATTAAAATCCTGCAGCGCTCGCAAGGTCCCCCTGCTCAAGCCAGTACATGTCCAGGCCCATCTGAAGTTTGCTAATGACCATCTGGATGATCCAGAGAAGGAATGGGAGAAGGTCATGTTGTCTGATGAGACAAAAATAGAGTTTTTTGGTCTAAACTCCACTCGCCGTGTTTGGAGGAAGAAGAAGGATGAGTACAACCCCAAGAACACCATCCCACCCGTGAAGCATGGAGGTGGAAACATCATTCTTTGGGGATGCTTTTCTGCAAAGGGGACAGGACGACTGCACCTTATTGAGGGGAGGAGGTATGGGGCCATGTATTGCGAGATCTTGGCCAACAACCTCCTTCCCTCAGTAAGAGCATTGAAGATGGGTCGTGGGTCACAGCCAGGGCAACTAAGAAGTGGCTCCGTAAGAAGCATCTCAATTTCCTGGAGTGGCCTAGCCAGTCTCCAGACCTGAACCCAATAAAAAATCTTTGGAGGGAGCTGAAAGTCCGTATTACCCAGAAACCTGAAGGATCTGGAGAAGGTCTGTATGGAGGAGTGGGCCAAAATCCCTGCTGCAGTGTGTGCACACCTAGTCAAGAACTACAGGACACGTATGATCTCTGTAATTGCAAACAAAGGTTTCTGTACCAAATATTAAGTTCTGCTTATGTATCAAATGTATCAAATACTTATGTATCAAATACTTATGTCATGCAATGAAATGCAAATTTATTATTTAAAAATCATACAATGTGATTTTCTGGATTTTTGTTTTAGATTCCGTCTCTCACAGTTGAAGTGTACCTATTATAAAAAGACTGATAAAAATACAGACCTCTACATGCTTTGTAAGTAGGATAACCTGCAAAATCAACAGTGTATCAAATACTTGTTCTTCCCACTGTACAGCGAGACCCCCACAGTCCCCTAATCCACGTCATTAAGGGAGAAAATTATTTGATGTAGTAGAGTACAATGACATTCATAGTTACAGATGCAGTAGCCGATGCACAATGTTCAACTGACCACTTTGCTATTGAAAGTATGGATGACAAGCGACAGTCCCTGACTGGTCCCGATAGCCTTTTGCATGTCGTGCAGCCTATCATGAGATCATACAGGTAAGTGCATTCTGAGTTCCAGATGTGTCTGTCTTGAATGTTTAGAGGGCTTCATGACCACCAGTCAGCTTGAAGAAGAGCTCGTGGTTCAACCCCTCTGTCGGCTCTCTGCTGCGTGTGGCCATGAAGATGTAGCCCCCAATGTACTCATGCACAATCTTGCAGGTAGCAGTCACACAGCTGAAGGCAATATTCACATTGCCATTGAACTCGATGGCCATCTGAAATAAAGAATAGAGATTTACTAAAACATTCTACATAAAGGTTTTCTTCAGATAAACACTTGAGCGATAATTAGTTGGCATATATTGTAGTAGAGTTCGGAAATATGTGTTAAACTTCTTAAATGCCAAATCACTGCTTCATAGAGGTCATAGAATGGGTCAGTTACTGTGCCACCACAGACACACATCCTTGGATACAGTTTTGATATGGGTCATGGGATGCATTCCCCTCTCTACAGTATTTCTTAGGACAGTATACCAATCAAGTAACATACGAATGAATAAACATGCTGACAGTAAGATACCACACCTGTCGGATATCCCAGTTGACATTCCATTGCCTCATGGTGTTGTATCTCCATGTCTTTGTCACATCGCCAGTGCTGAGGTTTATACGGATGAGGCGGTTTTGGGTCACGCCAAGGACCTCATCTTTACGGCATCCCTTAAACCTGCATTAATACAGAAAATATGTTGAATTTGAGAGATTTCACACAAGGTAACATGCAGTGCTATGTTGACAAGACAGACAGCTGGAAGATATTGGACAAAAAGTACTGACCTCACCAGAAAATAGGACACCCCAAAGTCAGGCAGAGCCTGCCAGATCTGAAGAAACTTGACAAGTGCCTGAGTCAGTGGGAGCTGGGACACATTCTGATAGGCTTCCAGGATTCGAGGCGTTAACTGATGGAACCGAATAATGTTTGAATCCCATGATCCTCAAAGGCATTGTATGCACCTCTCACATACATTCAAATTCCACCCCAAATCACTATGATTCTTACTTGTTTGGCCTTGTACCTCTTCTGGTAGCGTCGGGAAACGAGTCTGTGTGTGTTTATATTCTCATCGGCTTGAGCAGTGTTGGTCCCGGGGCCGGTCTGCTGCATGGCCAGGAACGACTGGATGTTTTCCACCTCGCTTGAAAAAGAGCTGTCGGCTAGTGTCTTTCCCTTGGAGGCTAAACGGCAAGCAGCCATCCACCGGCTGTACTGCAGCTCCTAGTGGAAGGAGGAGGAAGGAAATCATAGCTTACATGGCGTGGAGGTCTACATCGATTAGCCAGAACATTATGACCACTGACAGGTGAAGTGAATAACACTGATCATATCATTATCATGGCACCTGTCAGTGGGGGGATATATTAGGCAGCAAGTGAACAGTCTGTCCTTACAGTTGATGTGTTAGAAGCAGGAAAAATGGGCAAGTGTACGGATCTGAGCCACTTTGACAAGGGCCAAATTGTGATGGGTAGATGACTGGGTCAGAGCATCGCCAAAACTGCAGCCCTTGTGGGGTGTTCCAGGTCTGCAGTGGTCAGAATCAGAATAGTCCAAAGGAGGAAAAGCGGTGAACCAGCAACAGGGTGATGGGTGGGCAAGGCTCATTGATGCATGGGGGGAGCGAATGCTGGCCTGTGTGGTCCGATCCAACAGACGATTTAGTATAGCTCCACTTGCTGAAAAGGTTCATACTGGTACTGATAGAAAGGTGTCAGAACACATAGTGCCACGCAGTTTGTTGCGTATTTTGCGCTTGGTTGCATAGCTGCATACCAGTCAGAGTGCCCATGCTGACCCCTGTCCACTGCCGAAATCACCTACAATTGGCACGTGAGCATCAGAACTGGACCACGGAGCAATGGAAGAAGGTGGTCTGGTCTGATGAATCATGTTTTCTTACATGGTGGCATTGACAAGATAACGCGTTATCGACAAGAACGCGCCCTGTCACAACGCATAAATGGTTGACCCTGCCTCCAAATTCCCCAGATCTCAATCCGGTCAATAATCTGTGGGATGTGCTGGACAAACTAGTCTGCTCCATGAAGGCCACCACCTCGCAATTTACAGGACTTGAAGGATCTGCTGGTAACGTCTTTGTGCCAGATACCACAGCACACCTTCAGATGTCTAGTGGAGTACGTGCCTCCATGGGGCAGTGCTGTTTTGGTGGTAAAAGGGGGACCTACACTATATTAGGCAGGTGGTCATAATGTTATGGCTGATCCATGAATAGTATATTATAAACAGAATGGTTTGACAACAGAATGCTGAAAACTGTGGTAAGACTGTGTATCACTGGTTGGACATTACATAGCAATTTAACTGTTATACTATTGTAAATGACTGTATTAAACTGCTTCATTCAGACATTCAGTGATGAGTTGTTGTACACTGCGTGCACAATTATTAGGGAAATCGTATTTCTCAAGATTTATTTTATTGTTAAACAATCACAATGCTTTATTTCAATCCAAAATATAGTAATTGAACCTCAAACCTAAATGAACAAAGGAAATGTGATCCGTTTCTTGATCTGTTCACGATCAACTTTCGCTCAAGCAGCAACCTGAGCCTCCCAAATGCTATTCTAAGAGGTGTATTCTCTTCCCTGAGTGTAAATCTCTTTGAGAAGTTTGAGAGGGGCCCACAAATTCTCAATAGAATTTAAATCAGGAGAGGAAGGGGGCAAGGTCATTATTCAAGCGTCTTTGTGGCCTTTTTAACATGAAAAGGTCCAAATACCTCATCCTTAATGAGGCTGGCACCTGACTGAAGTGGTGCCATGTGTCCATTAGTGATCCAGCCACATGCCCATTCATACAGTTCATTTCCAATCTTATTCAGTGGTAGCCTTCTCGACCATGGCCATGTCTCCAAGCACTTGACACCTTAACACTTCAGGTAGGTTCAGATCTGGAACATGGTGGCACTGGAGGATAATTGGTTCCTCATTCATTCATCATCAACCGCTTATCCTGCATACAGGGTCATGGGGGGCTGGAGCCAATCACAGCCGACATCAGGCGAAAGGCAGAGTACACCCAGGACAGGCCACCAGTCCATCGCAGGGCCACACATAGACAAACAACCAGTCACACTCACATCCACACCTAAGGACAATGAACCCAGTCCACACATCCTTTGGACGGTGGGAGGAAGCCAGAGCACCCACGCAGACACAGGGAGAGCATGCAAACTCCACACAGAAAGGCCAGGGCAACCAGGGTTTGAACCCACAACCTTCTTGCTGTGAGGCGACAGTGCTAACCACTGCACCACCGTGCCAACCCTGGTTCCTGGTTGCTTCACATTTAATTCTTCTCAGGTTTTTTGCAGTTCATTTGCATAATTTCTTCTTCTCCATGCGTTTTTGCGCCCCAGTTGACTATTCGCAACAAAACCTTTGAGTGTCCGGTGGTCACGCCTCAATATTTTAGCTATTTCAAGAGAGTTGCATTCAGGTTCATATGGTTTGGAGTTGGATAATGTGTACTGAAATAATGATACAATCAGAATACTCACTTGCCTAATAATTGTGCACGCAGTGTATATTAGTCATATACCACACACTAATACCATATCGCTTAACAGATGTTAGGCTCGAGGTGACACTAGGGTAAGTTGTTCGTATCAGTTGTCTGTTCCTTGGGACAGTTTGAATATGTCAGTCAGTGGAACAGTTCAGGCAGCTGAGTTCCTTACATTCTCACAGCGTAGGTAGACCTCGACCATGCCCTCCGCCTCGGGGATCAGCAGCCTGATGCAATACTTCTGAGCAGACACACTCACATTGGGGGCCACCTCACAGCCTGAGGAGCAGAGTAGTTCCTAATGGGACCGGTTTGGACTCATAGGCTTTTTAAGTGGTTAGCGGAGTGATGTCAATATCGACAATGGCCTACCTGTTGCTCTACGTGCTTACTGTATGCTGTCACAAGGACACACATTTGCTCCAGCGCTAACTTGTGCATTTGTGTCTGTAGGTGAAACCGTTTACCTTTGAGGTTCATCTGTTGAATAGGCTCCTTGAGGGTCTCCTCTTTGTTCTTGTAGTAAGATATAGATGTGTTTTTGAATGTGAACCAGAACTTCTTATAGCCCTTAAGTGTCAGTCTCTTTGGTCTAGATCAGAGAAACAATTAAAACAAACTAGCAAGCAAGTTTATTTGTATAGCACAATTCATACATAGAAGCAATTCAATGTGGTTTACAATGAAAATAAAAATACAAAATGCTATGGAATTAAAATAGAGATTGTAACAATTACACAGACAATTCCTCTGATAGCACCAGAACTTGCATTATGATTGGTAAAAGATAGCAGTATATACGATTAATAATGAAATAAATCAAAAAGAGAAATATCAAATGCAGCATAATTATAAAACATAGAATAAGAAAATAGATCTAATGAAACAAATAAAAAAAATAGGAATCTATAAAAGCTGTCAGTTAAGATTAAGTGATAAAAACATAGGAAGCTGTAAGGCTCACAGTGTGGTTAAGTTTCAGAGCTCAGTCATAGGCACGTGAAAAGATAAGTGTTTTTAGCCTGGAGTTAAAAAATGACACGTTTGGTGCTCATCTAAGATCATCTGGTAGTTTATTCAAGTTGTGTAAGGCATAACTGCTAAACGCAGCTTCTCCATGTATAGTTTATACTCTGGGCTCTACTAGTTGACCTGAGTTCATGGATCTAAGAGCCCTGCTCAGTTTATATTTTCCAAACATATTAGAAATGTATTCGGGTCCTAAACCATTCAGAGATTTATAAACTAGAAGCACCACTTTAAAATCCATTCTGTATCTGACTGGAAGCCAATGCAAAGATTTAAGAACCGGAGTGATGTGCTCTGTCCTCTGGGTCCTGGTTAACATTCTAGCAGCTGCAATTTGAATGAGCTGCTGCTGTTTTACAGTCTTTTTGGTGAGTCCATTTGAGAAGCCATTACAGTAGTCAACCCTACTAGAGAGAATAGCATGGTTGAGCTTCTCTTGGTCTTTTTGGGACACCAGGCTTTTGATTCTAGACATATTTGCAGAGATGGCTAGGGGCATAGCCAGGACATGACAATTATGGAATAGATCCTTGGTTTTAAGGGCCTGAGAATCCAGCTCTTTACTAATACATGTCCTTTTATTTTTGTTTCCAAACACAATAATCTCAATTTTGGTTAATCCAGGTATTTATATGCTCTGTACAGTGACACAGAGAGTCTATTGAGCTGTTGCCATACAGTTTGAGAGCCATATATATTTGAGTGTCATCGGAATAGCTGTGGTAGTTAATGTTGTTGTTCTGTAGAATTTGACCCAGAGGTAGCATATAGAGATTGAACAGAAGCGGTCCGAGAACTGATCCCTGTGGAACTCTGCATGTCATAACCACACTATCAGATTCATGATTACCAATGGTGACAAAATAATTCCGGCCATCTAGATAAGATCTGAATCAATCAAGGACTGTCCTGGAGAGTCCTACCCTATTTTCCAGGCTATCTGTAAGTGTTCTATGATCTACAGTGTTAAATGCTGCACTGAGATATAGTAGAACTAGAACCGTTATTTTATCTGAATCTGTATTCAGCTGTATATCATTTCAAACTTTAATCAGGGCCGTTTCAATACTGATGTGAGGTCGGAAGCCCGACTGAAATTTGTCTAATTGAGGTCCAAAATTGCTGAGTTGATTGAATATAACCTTCTCAATGATCTTTGCTATTAAAGGGAGATTTGATACAGGTCTATAGTTGTTCATTATAGATGCATCCAGTTATCTCTTTTTTAATAGGGGATTAATGTTAGCAGTTTAAGAGATGTTGGGAAAATGCCTGATTGCAGGGAACTATTAACTATTTGCTGCGGGTCTATTGTTATAGAGTTAAAAAAAAATTTAAGAAGTCTGATGGCAGTGTGTTCGTGACAATATATAGAACTTTTAAGATGTCAAACTGTTTCTTCTAGGGATTTTTTATTAATTGTAGTAAATTGCAACATTATGTGAGATCTTGAATGCGCTCGGTTTTCTTTCGTTGTTTTTGAACGTAGCCTATCCATTCCCTAATTATCATTTACACCTGTGTCTCGTTCTACCCCCTATAATAGTTCTGTGTTTGCTGTCAATCCTTGTGAGGTATTGTTTGTATTTGCAATTCTACTGAGTTGTCTCTTCCTGAGCATTCGAGCCTGATATTGAAATACGTCAACTATAATAACCTGACCTTCGCCTACCTACCGACCGCCTCTCTGGATTTCCCCTCTTGTGCTTCAACCTTCTGCCTACGTGTTTTGCCTAGTACGGACCATTTGCCTGCACTTTGATTTCGCTACAGCCGGGTCCTTTATGCTCTGCCGTTTGTTCTCCATAATAAAGGAGTCCTGTGCTCTGCACTTGGATCTATTCCTCTATCCAAATTGTCAGTGTGCAATCATTACACATAATAACCAAGTAATGTCTAGGTGGTCGTAGTGATGGTACATTGTCCTTATTAGTCTGTGTAGTTCTGGTGATCAGTCCAATACTTTAAAAAATCTACTAAAGAAACACGCAAATTCATTACATTTTATAGTGGACATGAGTTCTGATGCTATCTGCATTATTGGGATTGTAAGCCTGTCGACCATGACAAATAGAGTGCAGGTATTATTGATATTCTTGTTGATCATTCCCAATAGATGTTGCTGTCTGGCTCTGCGTAACTCATTGTTGAAGCTACCAAGGCTTTGTTTAAATATATCATAGTGCATTTGAAGTTTAGTTTTCCTCCACTTAAGTTCCGGTTTCCTCTTTTCAGGGTGCTTACCATCATGGTGGTTCTCCATGGTGTTTTCTGTTTGCTTATAGTTTTCTTTACCTTTACTGGTGCAACACAATCCATGACATTCAATATTTTGACATTAAAATGATCAAGGAGAACATCAACTGACTCAGCACTTATTGTTGGAGAGATAGCATAAACGGAACATTGGTACTCTCATCAATGTACCTTAACATCTTAACAGAAACAGAGTTTACTGGAACATTGGGGTTGATTAAAAGAAGCCAGAGAAATGATCAGACAGGGCCATGTCTTTTACCACGACAGAGGAAATATCGAGACCTTTTGAGCTAATCAGATCTAGAATGAGACCTTGAGTACGTGTACACTCTCACAAAAGTGTCAAGTAGTGCAAAACGTTATTTGGCATTATTATACGTACTATTATCTATGTGAATGTTAAAATCCCCTGTAATAATAAACCAGTTATAATCAACAGATTGTAGTTCAGCAAAATCATCAATAAAATGTGCAAAGTATAACCGAGGTCTGTAAATGGTTAAAAACCAAACTATAATGCTAACGTCTTTGTTTAATCAATTCTGGAATAAAGTATGCAGTTGGTGTGTGTGAGTGTGCATGTCAATAGAACGACTGCTGCATCAGAGTGTGTGTTTGTGTCTGTACGTGTGTATAAACACAGCCAGCCTATCAGAAAGTCTCCTATATCTCGGGTGAAGGACTGATAGCCATTCTATAATCCGAGGGGGGGAAATGGTTGTCACTGGCGGATGAACGCGACCGGGCTTTCAGCCAGCGAGCAGTGATTCATGTTGTGGACACATCTTATCTTACCTGAAGAGTTTTAAGTAGTCCTGCAGCTCCGGCGCTATTTCCTGTGTTAAGATGAAATATTGAGTCTGTTTTGTATTGTGCGCTGTTACAGTTCGACTTCTACTTGCAGCTGTTTTCCTGTTGCCTTACAAATCATTCAGGGCCACTAACCAGCATGTCCTCCACTCTGGTCTTCTCCGATTCCATCTTCACCTCCAAACAGTTGAGGGCCGAGTCAAGGTCATCCATGGCAGGACATGATGTCATCAGCTGGGGTTCTGACAGAGACACCTTACCAATGTGGTACTGAGAAGAGGGCATATACACAGCTTAGAACAACGTGAAAGACAACGGGGACTGTATGTTACAGACATGCCTTTGGTGACATTTCAATCTGTTATTAGTTGTATACCTGAAGGGCTGCAAAAAGCATCATCTCCTCCTCTGTGCAGTCAACTTCCTCCAGCAAGATGGCCCATCGAGCTTGTTCATACAGCTGTGTCAGGCGGACCACGTCGTACTGAACACAGAGATCAATTACACTCATGACCACCCTGAGGTGCTAGGAGGAAATAATGGACGGCCCCTGTCCTTCAGAGGCTGTTTTGCAGCCCTACCTTGGGGTCCAGGTCATGGAAGGAGTAGTATTTGAAGCGTAGCAGTAGCTTGTCCTCTGCCTTCACTCCCTGTTGGAGTAGAGAACGAGACGAATCCAGCCATCTGAAGTCAACAAGAGAACACTTGGAATTAATTGAATTACACTCAGTAAATTTTCTTAGCAATACACTCACATAGATTAACATGCACTTAAACACATCTGTTTCTTGTACACACATACCTGTTGTGGACCTGTGCCTTGTCCACAAGTCCTGAGGGACGGCCCATCCTGGTGAGGGTCTCATGGGGAGGTGCAGGCAGGCTGACCGACAGCAGCTTATACACAGCCTCAGTCTGGGGTGAGTCAGCAAAGTGCACAGGCATGCCATTGGACAGGGTCTGAGCTGAACCTGTCATTGTTACATAGGCAGTTATAAACAATTGGTTACTTGGTATGTACTATATACAGACAAAGCTACTATGCTATACTAAAGAGGTGTGAAGTGTGCTTTCAGCCGGATGGTGTGTACCTGACAAAACCTTAAGGGCTGTCAGATCATGTACTACTTCTTTTTCTGCTTCCTTCTCCTTTTTCTTCTTCTCCACTGGCCGTAGAAAAGACAGCTCCTCTGGGTGACGTATATCTAAGGATGACCAAATGAAAGCAGCATGAGGGTATACTAATAAATCTAGTTACAGAGCAAACTGTAACCCACAAGCTGTTCAGGTACCCGTAGATTTGCATACAAACTGTTTTTATTTCAGAAACTCATTTGGTTCTTTCTATTAACTAGGTTTCCAGTGAGCACATCTTGTAGTCTATTAACTAGGTTTCCTGTGAACACATCTTGTAGTGGACTTGGTTAAAATTGTTCATTTTAAGCCTGGAAGAAGAACTAAACCCTCTATGTGACTTGTGTGTGTGTGTGTGTGTGTGTGCGCGTGTGCGTGTTTATGGGGCAGGGGTTGTGTTTGTCCAAATTAGAGACAGGGGAGTCACTATACAGGTGTTTGTCATATAATTAGAATATCCTCAAAAAGTTGATTTATTTCAGTAATTCCAGTCAAGAAGTGATACTTGTATAATGTATACAGTCATTCCACACAGACTGATATATTTCAAGTGTTCATTCTTTTTAATTTTGATGATTATAATTGACAACTAATGAAAACCCCAAAATCAGTATCTCAGGTTCAATATTGAAGACACCTGGTGCCACACTTTAATCAGCTAATTAACTCAAAACACCTGCAAAGACCTTTAAATGGGCTCTCAGTCTAGTTCTGTAGGCTACATGATCTTGGGGAAGACTGCTGACTTGACAGCTGTCCAAAAGGGAAGGAAAAGATGTGGTAGATGTGGTAGAAAATAGTGTACAAGCAATAGGGATAACCACACCCTGGAGAGGATTGTGAAACAAAACCCATTCAAAAATGTGGGGGAGATTCACCAAGAGTGGACTGCAGCTGGTTTCAGTGCTTCAAGAACCACCATGCACAGACGTATGCAAGACATGGGTTTCAGCTGTCGCATTCCTTGTGTCTAGCTATTCTTGAACAAGACAGCGTCTGAAGCGTCTCGCCTGGGCTAAAGAAAAAAGGACTGGACTGCTGCTTAGTGGTCCAAAGTTATGTTCTCTGAAGAAAGTAAATTTCGCATTTCCTTATAAAATCAAGGTCCCAGAGTCTGGCGGAAGAGAGGAGAAGCACAAAATCCATGTTGCTTGAAGTCCAGTGTAAAGTTTGCACAGTCAGTGATGGTTTGGGGTGCCATGTCATCTGCTGGTGTTGGTCCACTGTGTTTTCTGAGGTCCAAGGTCAACGCAGCTGTCTACCAGGAGGTTTTAGAGCACTTCATGCTTCCTGCTGCCTATCAACTTTATGGAGATGCAGATTTAATTTTCCAACAGGATGGCACCTGCACACGGTGCCAAAGCTACCTGGTTTAAGGACCATGGTATCCCTGTTCTTAATTGGCCAGCAAACTCGCCTGACATTAACCCTATACAAAATCAATGGGGTATTGTGAAGAGGAAGATGCGATACGCCAGACCCAACAATGCAGAAGAGCTGAAGACCACTATCAGAGCAACCTGGGCTCTCATAACACCTGAGCAGTGCCACTGAGTGACTCCATGCCACACCACATTGCTGCAGTAATTCAGGCAAAAGGGGCCCCAACTAAGTATTGAGTGCTGTACATGCTCATACTTTTCATGTTCATACTTTTCAGTTGGCCAACATTTCTAAAAATCCTTTTTTTTTCTTAAGTAATATTCTAATTTTCTGAGATACTGATTTTGTGGTTGTCCTTAGTTGTCAGTTATAATCGTCAAAATTAAAAGGAATGAACACTTGAAATATATCAATCTGTGTGGAATGACTGTATACATTATGCAAGTTTCTCTTTTTGATTGAAATTACTGAAATAAATCAACTTTTTGATGATATTCTAATTATATGACCAGCACCTATAAATGTGTCCTCTTTGTTTACAATTATCAGAGAGAAAGTTTTACTGTATAATTCATTCGTTGTTTAGGTGAACATTTTTTAATTATCTATTATTTCTCTAAATTATAAATACAGCAAAGCACATATGACAATAGTAGATAACATGAAAAATGATAGAAAACAATGCAGAGTAATGGTATTAGGGGAACTGTTGCGCACTGGTGCAATTGGGCTATATTCTGCTGGCAATACTCGGCCCTCATTCAGGATGATTGCGGTTGGTGGGTGTCCCTTTGGTTGATGCTTGGCAACGTATGCATGGCCTCCTCCAGATAGGGCCACAGTGTCACTGGACCCCCCTGTCTCAGCCCCAACGTCTTATGCTGCTATATTATTGTGCTGGGGGAGTAGGGTCTAAATTTTCCCTGTTTTCTGTCGATTTAAACTTAGGAGGACATGAGGTCTTAACCCACACCTGTGATGTACCCGGCTTGACTCGTTGCAGTCCCTGTCCAAAGTCCTCCTGGTTGTGTTGCAGATCAAGACGATACCTGATGATTTCAGCTGCCACTCTGCTGACACCCCCTCCCCCCCTTCTGTCCCTGTCCTTGTCCATCTGGTCATGCCTACGATCTGGATTAGGTTTATAAAGACTCTGGGCTCAGCCCACATGCATCAAACTATTACAATTTGGACTCTTAATATGTTCACCCCGCACAGCCAGAAGAGGACTGGTCTCCCCTCAGAGCCTGGTTCCTCTCTAGGTTTCGTCACACATTTCGGCTCTCTAAAGGAGTTTTTCCTAGCCACTGAAGTTCATCACTACTGTTGTTTGCTCCCTGGGGTTTAAGGCCTGGTGTTTTGGAAAGCACTTTGTGACAACTGCTGATGTAGAAAGGGCTTTATAAAATAAATTTGATTGAATTTGATTGAAGTGTTTATAAAATAATTCACCAAAAAGTTAGATAAAATTCTGTCAGTGCACAACAGAATAGGGCATTCCTCTTGTACCATTTAATCTATGCAAATTGTGTATCAGGTCTGTGGACAGCAACAAGCTGTTAGGGGTCAAGTAACCTATATTATGCTTGTCAAACATTACTGGCTATTTGGCACATTAAAACATTTTTTATTATTTTTGGGGAGGGCAAGTATTTCTCCCAGACAAGGGCAGGATGATCTGAAAATTATTTTCACATGATCTTATACGTGTAAGTGTGGGTGGTGCCTGGTGAATATAGTAAAAAATAAAAGGATAATGAATACGGTGTTTAACCTTTGCATATCAGAAAATATCCATCTGCAGTAATAGTGGAATGGCTAAATTAAATAACATTTATTCACCCACACTTATTTTGGATCCATGAAAAGCTCATCCTAAAATTCTGAATTTCTATTGGTCAATATCAGTCAAACAAGCTTCTGTTGGCAAATGAAAAAGCTGCACCTTCCCTCATTCATCTGTGTCACTAAAAGACAAAAACCTAAAGTAACATATCATAATAAATGTGATGTCCTGGTTGTACTTACCCTTTAAAAAGTGTACAAAAAAGATCAGGATGGACTGGGGCAAGAGAAATACAACTGTCATTTCCTGTTGTTGAATTTCTACACTGTTCAGTTCACTCAAAGTTTCTATGTTTTTTCTAAGTCTGTTGACTCAAATAAAAACTGAATAGCAACATGATAACACATTATGTTGATAGATATTTAGTTTTGATAGAGATTTGATACATATTTTGTTACCCTCATCAACCTCTCCTGGACCCTCAACACTTCAGCACTGGTCAAGGAGCAGTAGCGCATGTACTTATTTATTTATTGTGTTATCTTCTTTTTTATATTATAATGACTGTTACTTTTTAACTTTTAACTGCACTGTCGGGAGTAGGAAAACAAAGCATTTCATTGCCATGACTTGTTATTACAAATGACAAATAAACCTTTTGAACTTGAAGGCTGAAGAAAGACAATCTGTCCTCCTAAACCCTTGTGAACTTTTACCGCTGCACAATCAAGAGCATTCTGACTAACTGCTCCACAGTGTGGTTTAGTGGTTGCTCCGTAGCCGACCGGAAGGCCCTGCAACTAACTGGTGGTGAAAACCGCTCAGCATATCACTGATTCCCAGACATTGTAGACCTCCAGTGCAAGCACTGTCTGAACAGGGCGTGTGGGATCATCATGGAGCCTTCACATTCATCCCACAAACTGTTGGCCTTTCTACCATCAGGCAGGCGATACAGGTCTCTTCGTTCCCTCACCAGCAGACTCAGGCACAGTTTCTGGTGTGACAATTCTCTGTGAAAAATCTCATAACCACCCACTCCACCTCTCAGGAACCTTGTTACACTAAACCCTTTGTAGGACTCTGACACTGCCTTGCAAAGTCTGAGAAGGTCGTTTTCAGTTGTTACAGGTACGTTGTTATGAGTTCTGTTTTACCCCGGGAACCTCACTGCTGCTATCCCTGCATTTCATTTGCACCTTTTACATTCAGGTTTGCCTCTTTGCACATTTAGAATAGCCATCGTACTTGCATTTTTCAGTTGTTACATATACATGTCCACCTCAGGGACCTCATTGCTGCTGTCTCGGCATCCTGGTAGCCCATGCTACATTACTCCTTCAATTAGCCTCGATTGCACATCTAGAATGTCATTTAGAATTGCCATTTGTACCCACACAACTATTATCCCACTTGTAACTTACACTATACTTAATACTTAATTCTTGTGAATTTTCGGCCCCCCTCTTTTTGCTTTAATTGCACATTAGGTATTGCCATTTGTACTGCATTTGTCTTCATTGCACATCTACACATTCCACTTGTAATATACATCGGATATAAAAAGTCTACAAACCCCTGTTAAAATGCCAGGTGTTAAAAATTAGACAAAGATAAATTATGTTAGAACTTTTTCCGCCTTCAATGTGACCTATAACATGAACAATTCAATTGAAAAACAAACTGAAACCTTTAAGAAAATAAAAAATAAAACTCACAATAATCTGGTTGCTTAAGTGTACACACCCTTAAACTAATACTTTGTTGAAGCACCTTTTGATTTTATTACAGCACTCAGTCATTTTGGGTAGCAATCTATTAGCATGGCACATGCCACTCGTCTTAGCAATAGTGCTCCAAATCTGTCAGATTGCGAGGACATCTCCTGTGCACAGCCCTTTTCAGATCACCCCACATATGTTCAATTGGATTCAGGTCTGGGCTCTGGCTGGGCCATTCCAAAACATTAATCTTCTTCTGGTGAAGCCATGCTTTTGTGGATTTGGATGTGTGCTTTGGGTTGTTGTCGTGCTGAAAGGTGAACTTCCTCGTCATCTACAGCTTTCTAACAGACACTTGAAGGGTTTGTGCCAAAATTGCCTGGTATTTGGAACTGTTCATAATTCCCTCCACCCTGACTAAGGCCCGGTTCCAGCTGAAGAAAAACAGCCTCTAAGCATGATGCTGCCACCATCATGCTTTACTGTGAGTATGGTGTTCTTTGGGTGATGTGCAGTGTTGTTTTTGTGTAAAACATACCTTTTGGAATTATGGCCAAAAAAATTAACCTTGGTTTCATCAGACCATAACACATATTCCCACATGATTTTGGGAGACTTGATGTTTGTTTTTGCAAACTTCAGCTGGGCTTGGATGTTTTCCTATGTAAGAAAAGGCTTCCGTCTTGCAACACTACCCCATAGCCCATTCATATGAAGAATACAGGAGATTGTTGTAACATGTAACACACAGCCAGTACTTGCCAGGAATTCCTGCAGCTCCTTTAATGTTGCTGTAGGCCGCTTGGAAGCCTCCCTGACAAGGTTTCTTCTCCTCTTTTCATAGATTCTGGAGGGACATCCAGTACTTGGTAATGTCTCTGTTGTGCCATATTTTCTCCACTTGATGATGACTGTCTTCACTGTGTTCCATCGTATAGCTAATGCTTTGGAAATTATTTTGTACCCTTCTCCTGACTGATATCCTTCAATAATGAGATCCCTCTGATGCTTTGGAAGCTCACTGTGGACCACGGCTATTGCTCTGAGATGCAACTAAGTAAATGTCAGGAATATTCTGCTAAACATTATTTGTGATTAATCAGAGTCACTTTAAATGATGGGAGGTGTATAATTACTTATATTTAAAACAGCCACATCCCCAGTTATTAGAAGATGAGCACACTTATGCAACCAGGTTATTGTGAGGTTTTTATTTTCCTCAAACATTACAGATTGTTTTTTTATTGAATTGTTCACATTATAGGTCACACTAAAAGCGGAAAAAGTTCTGACATGATTTATCTTTTTTCTCATTCTTCTACATCACAAAAACTTACCATTTTAACGGGGGCATGTAGACTTTTTATATCCACTGTACATATACTTCTATTTGGTAACTTCTGTTTAGATGCTAACTGCATTTTCTAGTACTGTAAATGTACTTGTTTTAATGACAATAAAGTCAAATCTAATCTAATCAATGTACAACTCTATTTCCAAATGCTGGCGTTTGAACTGTGTGCTGATAGGAACCCGGATGTTCCCTCTCCTCTTTAATCTGGAGGACATGGCATCCATGAGACCTCAAATAATTTAAAATTTAGATTTGTCAGACCACAGGAAAGTTTTCCACTTCACCTCAGCCCATCTTAAATAACCTTTGGCCCAACAGTTCTGGATCTTGTTTATATCTAGTTTCTTCTTTGCATGGTAAAGTGTTAACTTGCATTTGTGGATGAAGTGACATACTGTGTTCACATTATGTCAATGGTTTTCAGAAGTGTTCCTGAGCCAATGCAGTGATTGCCATTAAAAAATATTGTCTTTTTTATGCAGAACCCGAAGATCACGGTCATTACATTTTTTGTTAATGCAGGACCCGAAGATTCTGAGCATACAATTTTTATTTTCAGGATTGTCTCGTGTTCAGAAATTGGAGACGCAAATTAATAATGTAACTCTTTCTGTTTTTAGCCATGACTTGCATGTGACTAGTAACTGACTAGAGAACTACTGCTGTTCAACTGTTCTCAATTTATAGATGATAAGAATGCTCTATCATGGTGAAAGTTACCAGACCATTTTAAATGGCATAGAAACTAGCATTTTCTCAAAAAATTGCAACAATTTCAAGGGGTATGAATAATTGGATATTGTTTTTCTTTTTAATGTGAAACAACAAAAAGAGTTACATTATTAATTTGTATCTCCAGCACAATATCTTACAGTGTTTTGTCACTTGTTTATGTCATTTCCAGCCAGAAGAAACCTATTGGTCAAATAAAAATTCACGGTAGCTCAAAATTTGGCATGGGTATGAATACTTTTGGGCTTAAAAGTATATATGTACAGTTATGCTCATGAGTGTGCATACCCTTGCAGAAATTTTGACATTTTGGCTTTGATTTTGTAATTATGACTTTCTTCCATTTGAGAATAGTGATTATATGAAGCCATTTATTATCACATCATTTTATGGCTCCTTTTTAAATCACAATGATAACAGAAATCACCCAAAAGGCCCTGATCAAAAGTTTACATACCCTTGAATGTCTGGCCATGGGGAGCAGAAAAGAACTGTCAAAAGACCTGTGTAACAAGGTAATGGAACTTTATAAAGATAGAAAAGGATATGAAAAGATATCCAAAGTCAGTCAGTACTGTTCAATCACGTATTAATAAGTGGAACATTTTAGGATCTCTTGATACCAAACCAAGGTCAGGAAGACAAAGAAAGATTTCAGCCAAAACTGCCAGAAGAATTGTCGGGACACAAAGAAAAATCCACAGGTAACCTCAAGAAAAATACAGGCTGCTCTGGAAAAAGACGGTGTGGTTGTTCCAAAGAGCACAATATGATGCAACTTGAACAAAAATTAGCTGCATGATCGAGTTGCCACAAACTCCACGAAAAAAGATCTTGCATGGAGCTCTAGACCAAGGGAGATTGACAGGTGTGGGCTTCTGTGGACAGGTGTCTTATATACAGGTAACATGCTGAGATTTGGACCACTCCCTTTAAGAGTGTGTTCCTAATCTCAGCTTGCTACCTGTATAAATGACACATGTGAGACAGAAATCTGATTGAGAGGGGATCAAATACTTACTTAACTCATTAAAATGCAAATCAATACATAATATTTTTTACATGCGTTTTTCTGGATTTTTTGTTGTTATTCTGTGAACTCTCACTGTTCAAAATAAACCTACCATTAAAATTATAGACTGATAATTTCTGTGTCAGTGGGTAAATGTACAAAATCAGCTGGGGATCAAATACTTTTTCCCCTCACTTAAATAGCCGTCTGGATCAGCAGGCTCAAGTAGGGACCCTTTAGCATGTATGTATGGTCACCTTTCATTGCTAACTCAATAAAGTTAGCAATGAAACCAGTGACCAGTGTGGATACTTTGTTGTCAGATGCGTCTCCAAAACCTATCCAGTATATGCCAAACAGTCTTGTGGTCTATCGTCTATCCATGCCCTTATTGAGCTGATCACTGATTCTTCCTGTTTGAGATTTTAAAGTAGATTAAAAGTTAACAAAAGAGATCTTGCCTCTAGTTCCAAATAAATGACAAACAGATTCTTAACATTTTCTTAATAATCAACTTCTCCGGGCCACAAGCAAGACCACGACAGCATGTGGCTCAACATAGCTCCTTGGGAAGAGTCCATACAGTTCATGTGACATTTGAAATGTCATGTCGTTTTTACGTTATTAGGTGGCATTATAGTTTTATTGTGTCCATCTTTTTTTTCAACTACCCGTGTGAAGCTGCAAGAAAATGCTATTTCAATGCATATCTAATAACTTTGAGATGTTGATCCTGATGACACACATTGGCCCCGTTATCTATTTAAAGGAAATTATTTATCAATTAGGAAGGAAATTGCAACAGATCCCTCTGTTTAAGTAGCCACAGAAGGTAATCATATTTTCAACATCAAATCACAGGCCATAAACATCTTACCTCTTCTAACCAGATGCATTGTAATGGCAGACATTCCATCACCACTTTGAGAAACCTCCACTGTTTAATTGCTGATTAATGATTTGTTATAGGTTTGATTCTGTTCTATTATAACAAATCTATAAAAACTAAGTAATAACAAGACCTCATCCAGTATATTCACTTACTCAACAGATGGCAGACCCCCACGACGGTTTGGAAAACGGGACGGGAGAAGCAGGCCTGAACCCTAAGGGTGGTCCCGTTGGGAAGGTCCAGTCTCAGGGGCTTGTGCTGGGAAGTGAGACTCAGACGAGCGTCGGCATGGATCTCATACTTCTCAAGCGTCCAGGTGGGCCGGAGCAGCCACTTCTGCTTCTGCTCCCACCACAGGGCATGGTCTGACCAGTTCTTCTTTATCTCTGGGTGGACAGGCACATTTCTACTGGTGATGGATTTACTAACATCAATGTTGTCTGCTGGTTAAAACACCACCCAACGTTGCCTTATGAGATCTAATGCTTGCTGAACTTTTCCTTCTTGCTCTGACTTAGTAACTAGCTGAAAGTCACTCTGGAGAAATGTGTCAGCTAAATTACTAAAATATATATTTTTTATATGAAGACATATGGTCACATTGGAAAGTATTGGTAAAACTTGTAAAAGTTAGCAATGCTGTCTGGTGGTAAACATCCTTCAGGGCCCGAAGCTGGGGGTTAGAACATGAAGGAGGGTCAAATGGCCGGAAATTAATCACATCTCATCTAACCAGAACCCAGGTTATGGTATTAATCACTGGTCTGTGGCCCGCCTGTTGCCAACCCCTTGTATGGGTATTCATATAAAATATGCTCCCAAGATGGAATTTGAAGTAGAATTTGATAGAAAACTCACGTGTCTTCTCCACAATTTTGAGAATGACGCCACCGATATGGAGGTCTGAGGTAACGCTTACTTTAAAGGGTGGGGCCTCCGGACCAAGCTCCTCAACAGTAACACATAGGTCCCAAGCAGCCATAGTTACCGAGGGAACACGGCTCTCATCAGCACTGCCAACAGTTATCACCCTATTAAGGAGGTTTACCAATGCTGCTACGTCAACTTAACATCAAGTATCTAGCTTAACATCAAGTATTGTATTACAACGTGATAATACAACACACTTTTTCAAATGAAACATTTTTCCATGGAAAATGAAATGCTGAACTCTGATAAGTGTGGTGATCAAAACTGAAATAAGGTAATAATGCAGTGAATACAAAACCCAGACATCATCTTTGAGATCTGTATAACCCTTAGCTATTCTTCAACTCAACACATGACAGAAACCTCAACATGTACTGAAATTACAAGAAAATGAATCTGACTACTTGACCATTTCCCAATAAATGATTCTACTCTGAATACCCCACATGTGGGCTTTTCTGGCTTATATGAATACTTTTAGGACAAGGCATAGAAAGTATTAGTTTATCATTTGCTCAGTAAGTCACAATTGACTGTGGACAATTCACGGTGCTATGCCTTAACATCACAACCTGTCTCATCTCACTGTGCTGTGCCTTAACTTCACATTTGACTCATCTCACTGTGCCTGAACATCACTACCTTTCTCATCTCACTGTGCTGAGCCTTAACTTCACATTTGACTCATCTCACTGTGTTGTGCCTCAATGTGTCCCTGTCATGTCTAAATTCCAGGCAGCATCTCCACACTGGCCCAAAAGGACAGTGTTTTTCCCTTACCTAGTTGTAGTCCCAAACTAATTATCCTCAAACACCAGGTGCTCTCAGTGTCAGCTGCTGTCTGGGAGTCTTTGCAACTTGAGAAAACTTTCTGTCACTTCCTCTATCTCTCCGTCTGTCTTAGTGTGGTCTCATCCTTTGCGAGATGACTGTTCCGCTTTCACATGCTGTAGGGCTGTTTTTTTCTTCCCTTTTAAATTCATCAGATATCCGATACGGTTTCTTAGTAACAGCTGTATCATTTACTGAGTAGACACATTGGTTTTGGGAGAGAACCTTGACTAAATGAAACTGAAAAATCTTTTGTACTGTAACAGAGGTGCACCAACTAACATATTAAACTGATTTTGTACAATTCTACATAGGCTGGTTTATAAAAAAAATTAGGCCAGATATATAATACACCAGACTTACTTAAACATTACTTAGCGAACAAAACATTTTATAACATGAAGAAAAGTCCCACATACTTCTATGATTGGAAAGCTACAGTAGTTCCTGAGGGCTTGGTGAATAACACCCTCTGCTGGTCAATTACAAGCTAATTATTAACTGCATAAAACAAACCAAGTCCTGTGCCAAGGTAGGTTTTCTTTGTAGGGAAAAAGACATTGAATACTTAACACTTGTAGACAATGTACACAAAAAATGTATAACAATTATATGTATACCATTCGGTGGGTGGGTTTTCCCTGGTGGTGAGTAAAAACTCAAGTGAAAGGAGAAATTACCAGACACAGATTAACTTAGAAATACATTCAGATATATTTTGCAGAACAGGAGTAATTTCACTTGTACATTACACTATCGGGGCTTGTTTTTAACATACATCATGTGAGAGTGCCATGTCTGAAAATGATCTGTATGTGTTGTCATGGTGATATCACGATGAGCCGATTTGGCCGCCCCCAATATGATGAAGAACTCTAGCAGATCAAGGCTATGGCGAAATGTTGACATTTTAGAAAGGAGGCTCAGAAAGAACAATACATACTTGAACACAACCCTCATGGACCCTTCCGCTCAGTACTCTAACAAACCAGAACATTTTTAGACCTTCAGAAAACCATAACCTGCAGTTATTGGCTGATAGCCATTTTGTGTCCCAATGCAAGTATTAACTACCGCAGAGAATATTCCCTGCTCTGTACTGCCAAATTAGTTTAATGAAGTGAGAAGGTATTTAGGGCTGGCTTTCAGACACAGATAAAGCAAACTCCAATCAGTTTGATTTGTTTTAGTCCTAGACTTGGCTTAACCCTTGTCTGATGAATAAAACTTAGTGGAGATTCCTATTGAACGTGATTATTTAGTCCTTGACCAGGCTTAATCTGTGTCTATGAAACCGGCCCCTAAAGTTTAATCAATATTAATCTTTCACACCTTAAATCAAGTTGGAATACCTGCTCCCAAGACCAGTACATAGACAGGACAACATTTATTTAAGATCTGAAAAGCCCAGTAATGGGAGCCTGTAAGCATGCCTTCTGTAAACCAGTGTCACCACTACATAGAGCCGAACAAAAGATATTCTGTCTGGGAGGGTGGAAATCATTTAAGTCAGGCTCCATACACATTGACCAGATTTCTTATCCGTGCATAAAATATGCAAAGGGGAAAATTAAGCAGTCATATTTCACTTTCACATTTTCCCAAAACTCAGTCTTTAAAGTAGAACGCTACTTGTTTACTTATTAGCTGCTAGAATAGCATTCAACAGTTTTATTGTACCAGACCTGTCTGCTGCTCCTAATCAAATTATTCCTTTCCATCTCTTCCTTTGAGAACTGTGCTTTCATAATAAGTAAAATTTAATTAAGGCTGTAAAATGGACAAAGTAAAAATGAAATAGTTTGTTGCAGTTTGGGCGAGATGGCATAGAGAACTCATTAAAGGGTGAAAGGGAGAGGGCGGTGAAGTTCTATCTGGAGGGAATGGCATCTTGATCCTCTGTGGTCTTGCTGTTCTTCGTGGGGTCGGGCCTTGTTCTCTCCTCACTCATCACCGGATGGCTATCAGTCCCACGTCTATCAGTTTCTGGATCTTCTGAGCAATGCCCGGATTCTTTAGGTGGCTGAGGATGAGAAGGTGGGCGCAACAGTTAACTTTGTGGCAACAAGTGTGGTAGAGAGCAGTCAGGGGACAGGGTGTGTGTGTGTCGCTTACTCGCTGAGGGCCTGGGGGTCCTTCTGCATCTGCTCCAGGATCATGCGCATTGCAGGGTCACTCATGATCTGCTGCACCTCGGGGTCAGCCATGGCCCTCCTTTTCACGTCTTCCGGACTGTCCTCGTTCCTCACGTGCTGGCTCATCATGCAGCGCTGGATGCCCTCAGTGGCCTCCTGCATCCCAAAGGAGTTCAACCATTACACACAGCTCAGACAGCCACTAACAAAACTAGCCGCCGTAGCATAACATTGAAGAACAGATCGACACACGTCAGACTCTCCTGCTGTACCTTGGAGTTGGGGTCCAGCTCCAAGGCCTTCTCGTAGGCAGCCATGGCCTTAGAGAAATCCTTCATAGCCTCCAGGGCTGCTGCCTTGCGCGTGTATCCCTTTACTGCAGAGAAAAGATCTACGCTTTCATCCTTTGAAAGGGCCTGCATTTGATACACTTCAAACAGTTACCAGCAAGCAATTTAACATGAAGACAGCCTAATGGTTTTAGTCTCCCGGGGCCCAACATCAAGTTCATGCTAAATAAATGAATGTGGAACTGACAGGAGTGCCAGTTAAAAGCTTATCCAACAGCAATTTAAAGCTTTTTTAAAAGCTCAGTACGTACTGAAGGAAGGATCGAGTTTGATGCAGTCCTCACAATCCTGAAAGAGAAAAGAACGAACATTTTTAACAGTCCTTTTTCACCCGGAAGAGCAACAGAGGATATCATTAAGCTGGTAATGGTGATGCATGTCATTCTTGTCCATTTATTGTGTGTGTGCCGCACCTTCAGGGCGAGCTGGAACTCCAGCAGTTTGGTGTAGCATGCAGCTCGGTTGCTGAAAAGTTTTGCGTCGTTGGGGTTCCTCCTGATGGCCTCAGAGTAATGTTTCATGGCTGAAGGGTAGTCTCCTGTGGAAGAGACAGGTTAGTGGACGGTGAGAGTGGAACACCCACACCCGAAGTGGTATTCAGGAAACTAGAGAAAGCATATATCACCCAGCACGGTAATAAGGCTGCCATACTATAACAGTGAATCTCATCTACGATGAGAGCCCTTTCCCAAACACACACCTTTCTGGAAACACTCATTTCCTTTATTCTTCTCTTCCAGGGCCTGCTCTGGGTTAATGTAGGCCAGCTTCTCCTGCTCCTTCAGGATCTTCTCAGCCTAGTGACAGGGCGGTGAGAAAAGGTTTGGTTGGAGAGTCATTATCTACCACAGCATAATGCACCCTGAAAGGGGTAATTCAGTCAGGTCAGGACCCCCAGTACCTGCTGGCACTTCTTCAGCACATCAGGGGTACGATGCTCTGTCAGACTCTTGTTGTAAAATTGGACTGCTTCTTTGTACTTCTCCTGCTTGAAGTATGAGTTGCCAATCCTGGCCAAGGCCCTGAGAATGATGAAAATGAGGAGACAACAAGGAGTACGTTCACTTAATTACAAAGCTGGACGGCTCATGCTCTGACATGTAATTTCCCAGGTTTTTAGCAGAGTCCTGCATAACCCAAATGTGCCCGGGCAGCGGTGACTACAAAGACATAACTGGCGGCCTTTGCAGGAGACCGTACCGCACCCCTCAATGCAAGTACCGTGTGCAGAGTCCCAGTGGTTCCTACACAGACGGCCGACCCGCACGTCCAATTACTTTCAGTCAATTGAGGAACTCACTTGGCAATCTGTCTGTAGTCCTCCCGGTTCTCTCGGCCCACCTCGATGGCCTTGTCGCACAGCTCCCTGCACTTCTCATACTCAGCTTTTTCAAAGTACACAGCTGAGACGGACAGACAGAAAGGACAGACGCCTTAGAAACCGAGGCAACCACCTCAATGTCCATCAGATGTTAGAGATGACAATGTGCACCAAGGCGAAGTGACCAAATAGAGATGTGATACTCAAATGTACCTCTGAATGCACGAACATTTACAAGACTTCATCAAAATGTAGACACTGTCAACATTTAGTATATTCCTAAATCAGTATATTCCTGATCATTCAGGTCTATTTATTAAATTGTTTTAAAGCAGAATCAATCTTTTCGTGAAAATGACTGGCTGAGGACACATGTTTTATATAGCCTTGAACGCATGAAGTGACAATGCATGAAGGCCCAGGAGACTGGGTGGATTCAGTTAATCACAGGTGACTAATCAAGCCAGCACTTCAACAGCCCATTATTCTTAACATAAAACATTACATGTTATTTCCTTATTCTGCAATAAATCAAGGCACAGGCTGCTGTAGTAATGGAAAACAGCACAACAAACATTAACTCTTTTCCTTAAGGAATATCTAAGGTCAGATGTAAATGAAAGCTCAAGACAGGCTGGGAGTGTAAGAACAATTATAGAATTCAGTCATAAACCCTGCTGTTTGTAAACATGTACTATTATACCTGAGCACCAGATGTCCTCACCAGCATAGTAACCCAAGGAAAATCATGACTAGTGAGAACAGTTTGCCACTACCTCTTTAGACATACGGTTCTACTGTGGTTTAGGGTTAAAAGGTTGGTGGGTTAAGGTTAGTCATTGAGGTTCAGGGAGGGAGATTAGGTTTAGATTTTTGTGGGAAAGTGAAGGGTTAGAGGAAAGGTTTATTGGAAATACGTTTGGACCGAGAAATACCTCAGAAGTATAGTAACATAAGCATCTAGTTGTTTACTAGGACCAATTTTAGGTTCACACTATTCAAGGGACAAGTCCCAAGCCCTAGGGTTAAATGTAGGGTTAGAGTTCAGATATTAAGGGTTAGGTTTAGGAGTTAGGGTTAAGACAAAGGTTAGGCTACTGAGGTTAAGGGGATTCTTTTTTTATTGGTACTAAATGCCAGTTCTGACTTTCATAGTAAAAGCAACATGATTGGTCACAGTAACGATTCTATACCTGCTTGGTTAGAAAGGTAGGTCATATTGGTTGGGTCATGCTTGAGTGCTTCTTCATAATGTTTCAGCGCAGTGGCAAAGTCTTTCTTCTTGTAAGCCTCATTCCCCAGCTCCTTCTCCTTCAGAGCCTGCAAAAGCAAAATGGACACGTCAGCTCTTTTAGACAATCTGCCGAGAGGGCAATAAATCCAGATAAAAAGGGAGTCTAGCTGCTGAGAAGAGATGCATGTATAAATTCCCACAAATGTCACAGACAGGAAGTCGTATAGGACGCCATAAGGATATGTACCTACCTGTCTCTTGTTCTCAGGTAGGTCCTCCTCCTTTGGAGGGGGTGGCTTAGTCTCCTTGGGTTTGGGAGGTGGGGGTGGAGTGGACTCCTCTTCATCCATGCCAGCCAGGTCTAATCCCAGCAAAACGGACAGCGTGGTCATAACTCTCGGGTCCTGGAGCTTCCTACAGGTAGGACAGGGAACTATCTTTAGGTCACAGAAAAATTCCCAAGCGCTACGAAGTGTCAGTGTTCTGGGACTGATTACCAGAGTGATATTATGTCTGTGCTGAAATAATACAGGGTTAAGATGGGCCTGAAGACCCAACACGTCAAGGCATGTTGTATCTTTTTTTAATGTAGACATGATGAGTGGAAATTCACTCACGAGCCAAGTTCAGATGGTTTATCTCTAAGTTGCTCTAGAAGTGCTCTGTACTCCGGATCTTTCATCAGGGCGTGGGTTCGAGGGTCACTCTCCAGCTTCTCAAACATGTTGGGCATGGCAAAGGGGTTCATCATCTTTTTTTCTGTTGATGCAGGATTAGCTGACATTCACAATACAGGCCAAAGAAGATCATAAGTGATACCCCTGAAATGTTTTCCAGCAGCTCCGGTTAAAGGTATGTCTCTGTCCAAACCTGACCATCAAAAAGCTATTTGGGTCTTGTGGTTTCAAAAATGAACATGCCAAATGTAACACTACACACCAAATAAGATCTTCATTAGATGAGTCAAATAAGTTGAAGTACATTATGACAGATAATTATGAATATTTCTGAAAATGATGTAGGAATCCATGTTACAAGTATCTGGCAGCCAAGAGTTTTCCTTTTGATAGCAAACTTACATTAATGAAATTAACTAGCCAGCAAGACAAACCAAACAAGCTAGGCAACTACTTAGTCCTGTTGTCAGAAGCAAAAGGTATCATAGTCATATAGCATACATTCAAGGGAATCGCTGTCACAACATATGAAATACAATGATAACTAAGTCAACAGTTGTTTTTGCATAATAGGAATGTGATGGGCAGCCACATTCCTAATTTGACTAAGTGTTCTGATGTCATAGTGTTATTTGACATGCATCTGCATATTTGGGGATGTGCAAGAGAGAAGGAAAAGCAAGATGGCTTAGGCACATAGCGAGATATAGCCAGTGGGTGGCTGGAAATGTCATTTTCTGCAATCCAGTATTAAATATTAATTGGTAAATCAATTAAATAAGAGTCAAGGGCTCACTCACAGGTCCAGAACAGTAAAGTTCACTCGTTATCCCTAACTTTCACTGCAAATTCATCAACCCAGTTATTTCTCATAATCAATTTGTTTTTATACAAGTCTATGACAAGACCAATTCACGGTGGAAGCTGTTCACTCGTTCATTGTGGCACTGCTGCACACGATGGGGCCGTTTCCACCTTGTATCTGTCAAACCATATCGGCTAGCAATCAATCTCTTGCCTTTGTTTAATCCCAGCTGAATAATAAATTAAGAACCAAACACCACATTTCCAAAGCCTGTTGACTGCACAGCCAGTTAAGCAAATGTTATCCCACTTGATTTGATTGCTGATTGACTGTCATTCCAATTAAGATGGCTATTTAACTCAGAGTACAAACAAAGGGTTATAATAGGCACTTTGTCTGCAGAGCAGCCATCTTGCTATTGGGAGAACATTCATTTTTAAGCACATTTCCTGCAATTATCCATTGCCATATATCTTGTTCTTATTAAGAATGGGCAATGACCAAAACTGCAATGTATTGCTAACTATGTTTCATGATGAGTGCAGTGCGAACTTGTTCAAGCAAAAAATGCCAAGCAGAATGCCAACAAGATGAACAGAGCACGAAGAGTGACAGCTTGTCCGCTGCCCGCCAGCTGGGGCAGAGGTAATGCAGGGGCACAGAAAAAAACCAGTACACTCAGCCCTGACACCCACTACATAAACCTGATGGAGTCAAAGTGTGACGTCTTACCCGCTAGCCTGGCTTCTATATTCTGCAGCCCCTCCTTGAGCTGTTGATTTGCAGGTTCTTCTCGCAGTCCCTCTTGGTAAGTCACTTTGGCATCCTCAAATCGTCCAAGGAACTCCTGGGCTGCTGCTTTCCGTGAGTAACCCTGTTCAAGCAGAAATCATAGTGATGAGGGCGTGTGAGTTTTGACAACAGCTAGTGCAACTCGAAGCAGGAAATTCTGGACAATTTGGACAGAAGTGCTATGATGTGGTCTCACCTTTCCCCAGTCGGGTTTGATCTTGATGGTCTGACAGGCGTCCTCCAGAGCGCTCTCATAGTTGCCCTTTTTGGCGTAAGCAGCCGAGCGGTTGCTGAAGAGGACATGGTTTGAGGGGTCGAGGGCTAGAGCTTCAGTGTAGCAGCGGATAGCCTCATCAATCTTCCCTGCACTCAGGGCCTTGTTGCCCTGATCTTTCAACTCTGAAACCTGTGAGGGTCAAGATTGACTTGAATAAACACACTAATTAAATATAATTGACAAATACTGCCTTTTGATGTCACAGTACGTGCTTACTTGTCAATGAATAGAGACCTTTCATCTAGGCAAATTTGAGACCTACAAACTACAACCTCACTCCAAAAACAGCCAACGTCTATATGAAACAGCTGTCAGACTGAACCCAAGCCAGTCACCCAATCACCTGTTCCTGACAATTATCTGCCAGGGCAAGACAAAGTGCTGAAACCTCTCCATGATGCACATATATTGAACGCATCTTAGTTTCAGCTAAATGCATGTAGACTACAGTAGCTCAGTGAACACAGATTTTGAAAGTGAATTACTGAGGCGAGTTACTGCAAAATTACGCTTTGCAATGTTTTAATGTCTGACTGACGTGTGTAGTCCTATCCAACGCTAACGGTTAGCTAAGTAGCTGATTGACATTCCATCCATGTCAGTTAACGCGTTAATCAGGACACTTGACTACTGTAACGTTGAGATAGCTCCTGTAGCAGGAAAATCGAAAGCGTTAGCCTGTGATGTGACTGTTGAGAAACTCAGTCAAAGTGAATCAACTAGGTAGCAACATCCCTTTCATTGGTCTGTAACTTGCTTTTCAAAGATGATCGACAGAACAGGCCTACTAGTAGCTAGTTATGATATATTATTAGTAGTAAGACAGCTACGCTAGCTCCGGGTAGCTAATAACGCAGCAAGCAAACTAACATTAGCTAGTTGGGTAGCCAACCCTAGTTAGGTAATTAGCTACTCGCAAAATATACCCTGGAAAAACATTCATACTTCTACTACGACTGAATATGTCAACTAATATTATGCTAACATTTCGGTTAACTGGTATTAACGTCTTAACTTGGTGAACAAGGTAGCTAACACATAACAATGAAGTCAGCATTCATTGAGCTACTACAGTAGCTAAAGGTTACCGTTACATAGCAAACTAAGGTTTGTGCCTTATGTTAATCGTCCGATAAGGCAAATACACCTATTATATTGACTACCAACACACAAAGGCTGCGACAATTCGGTCTTTAAATATTGCAACGAAAACAGTTTGACCAAAACATGAATGACAGTTGCTAGCTACTCACTTTCTCCATGGTGTCGCTAACCATGAGGTTCCAGAAACTACTGTGAGACGACAGGACCAGAGCTCCACCCCCAGCACAATATGGTTCAGGTTGCCAGATCTGTTCACAAAAAGCCAATATCGTTCAAAGCTCTTAGATGAAATAGAGTGCTGTTGAAGTTTCAATGTCTGTTCCTTCTACGACCAATATATAGCTCTAAATGTATTCTAAAATTTAGAAATGTAAAAAGTCTTCATATTAATATTAGAGCTAGGGTGCTCAAAACCTATTTCCGTCAAGCACGGCAACCCGAGTGCTTCTCCTTCCCCTTACAAATATTTGTTGGTCACTGCGCACTAGCACATGATTGGCCAAATCTGGTTAATCGGTGAAAGCCCAGCAAATCATGAGCTTGTTCGCGGTCTGTAAGATGAGAAAAACTATCGTCGAAGCATCTAGCAAGTTCTAGAAAGCTCTTGAAGGTCTGGTCCATCTTTCTATTTCTAGATCTCCTAAGAAATACTATTATAGGCTATTCATGGAATTACATGATATTGTTATTTTCCTTTTGATGTTAATACATATATTAATTAATAGCGGTGAACACATGATATTGTAGCACAACTATCTTAATTGTAGCACAACTATCTTAATTGTAGCACACTATCTTAGTTGTAGCACATCTATCTTAGTCACAGTAAAAATATTGAAATACAAAGGCTGTTTGAAATGCAAAGGCTGTCAACTCAGGACCACATTGTATCATTAAAGACAAATGGAGCTATATCTCTTACATGGCCTGCAGGCTTAAAAAGAACATCATACTTTTGGATATGGGTGATAAGCATTCTTCACGGAGAATGTCTATGCACTGCTAGTCCATACCCTACAACAGGGGTGTCAAACTGGTTCCATGGAGGGCCGAGTGTCTGCAGGTTTTAGTTTTTTCCTATAAATTGGTTCCCAGTTCAGACCTAAACAACCAGGTGAGGGTAGGAACTAACCAATGAGAGACTTAATTAATCAATCAAGTACAAGGTGAGAGCAAAAACCTGCAGACACTCGGCCCTCCATGGAACCGGTTTGACACCCCTGCCCTACAACAATCTATGCACTGCTAAACCCACTTTTATCGCTCCAATTGTGAAAGTAGGAACGCCTTTTTGCTCACCTTAGACTTGGGAAGATGTTTTGATCAAGGGATGCTGTTACTGTTTGAGCATGTCGAGGTAACAGAAATTGAACAGACAGAGAAAGCACATTGGTGGTGGACCAAAGCTAGAAGATAATTAATTTTGGAATCTAGTAAGGGTGTTTTGACAGTGCGGAGGGTTTCAGAACACCCAGCATCCCTACTTCTTGTGGCTATTTCCTTGCTCCTCAGTCCCCCCCTCCATTTTCCCTCTCCAAATTACTTAGTCAACCGGTTTGCAAAGAAATTTGATGACATCTGCATCTCATTCACTTAGCCTATTTGGTCGACTTGTCCCTCACACCCCAAATGTATCTATTCATTAACCGCATTCCTCCCATTGTGACTACATGAATCTCTGCAGCTATTAGTGCTCGGTCGTCTGACAAGCTCATCTTCATCAACATTCTCGAGATTATATCTAGAGATCTCCCATTCCTCCCATCCCTCATTAACCTCCCTGACCACTGGCTGCTTCCTTTCTGACTAACTAAGATGAAGAGACTCCCCTCCTCAAGACACAAAGATTTTACCCCTGTGATGTCAAAAACTTCAAAGCAGTATCCATTCTTCCTTTTCTTTTCTTTTTGGTCGGGTCTGGTGTTACCCTCCATCTTACTCCCTAGTTCTGTGCTGCAATAGTTTGTGCCGAGGGACTAGGATCAGTTTGTCCTGTCTCAGTCCCATTTTCTTTCAGGTGAATTAGTTTTTGTGACAGGGGACATCTGTAAATTTGAATTATATGCTACGGCATTCTTTTGGATCAATGAAATGTTCCCTCAAATGTTTCTTGTATCCACTTGAATCTTTGGAGGGCCTGAACCCTTGGACCACATCTCAGGACCACCGGGTCTGACAACTCCTACATGTTCCTGTCCAAAATTCTTCTTGTTGTGTTTCAGATCTATTTTCTACCTTATGATTCCAGCTGCTACTGCTCACAGCCTGCTTGAACATCCCTGTCCTTGAACATCCCTGTCCTTGACCAACCCTGTCCTTGTCCACCTGGTTGTGCAGCTGATCTGGATTCTGCCTGCAGCACCCTTGTATTTATTGACCTTCTGGTCATCTGAAAATGCAAAAATATTGATGTATGATTATATGAGTAAAATACAATCTTCACCCAGCACAACCAGAAGAGGATTGCCCAACCCTTAGAGTCTGGTTCCTCTATGGGTTTTTTCTTAGGATCTCACCCTACTAGGGAGTTTCTCCTAGCCACCATGGCAATGCGTGATATTGTGCTAGATTGAGCTGGCGGTCAACAACCTATTGGCTAAAAGTACAATAAAACCCCATGACAATCTATTTAAACAAGTAACTACATTAATATATTGGAACAAGAAAAGGAACAAGGCAAGCCTAGTTTGTCCAGCCCGCAATTAGAAGGAATTAATATTGTTGCCTTCACTGGATACGAACCGAGGGTCTTTTATGGGACAGTCTGTGTCTTTAACCACTACGCCCCTAAGCTATATGTGTGCAGTGTTTTGCGTTGTTAAACCAATTTTACTTCCACCACAAATAGCATCTATGAATTGTATGTCTTTTGGCACTGGCTGTTTTGACGACTTCTTAGCCAGTTACAGGCCTAATAGTATCTACTAACTACTTGGAATAGTCAGAATTCAGCAATTTCTAGCTAGACTGAAGATTAACTTTACACTGCCAATGTTACTTTATTTCAGGGACCAACAACATTTGTTTTTCATTCATTTGTGACTGACATCGATAAAATAACTATAAATATAGGTGACGATAACGGACTTTTTCATCAAGCAAAACGACCAAAAATCATGGAAACTTACTCTTTTACTGCACAAGCAGTTGTGATCTATATCACCCTAAAAATAAGGCACGGACACGTCCTACAAAAATCTACCCAAAATAATCACCATATAACCGTAAACAGTTCTATTTTAGGCTTACATTATAACAAATCTACTGAAGCTTGAAGCCAGCGATGTTTTGGTCTATCCTGAACAAATCCTAATTCATAATTTGTTTTGAAGAATTAAAGAATTGCTAGCGAGACTGAAGATGAACTTTACACTGTTAAAGCTATTTCATTTCATGGCACAACAATGTTTGTTTTTCTTTCATTCGTGAATGACATTGATACAATAACTATCACTCTTCTTGGGTGGCTCCACTTACCCGGTCCGGCAAAAACAAAGCCTATTATCAACTGATAATACTTATGAAAACATAGTAAACACTCTAAGACATTTTTGATTAACTATTCCATTATTAGCGTCTGTCTTTCAATGCCTTCAGTTTATCAATATGTTTTATGTCAGGGGGTGCACGACTGTGCAAAATGCACACTATCACGATGAAAACGTGACAATTTCACAGGGTTCTATATGGCTAGACATTGCTGCTTGTTGTGATTTGGCTTATTTTTTTATGGAATATCTAATAGGCGTACAGAGGCCGATTATCAGTAACCATCACTCCAGTGTTTCAATGGCACTTTGTGTTTGCACATCCAAGTTTATGATTTTTAAAGGTTAATTGATAATTATAAACTCTTTTGCAATTCTGTTAGCAAGCTGTAAACTGTTTTGCTGATTGAAGAAGCAATAAAGCATTCTTTAGACTAGTTGAGTGTCTGGAGCATCAGAAATTGTGGGTTTGATTACAGGCTCACATGAAATGAATTAACTTTGTTCTGAAACTTGCCAGTGTAATCTTGTTCTGAGAAATGAAGGCTATTCCATGCAAGAAATTGCCAAGAAACTGAAGATCTTGTACAACCCTGTGTACTACTCCCTTCACATGACCGCGCAAACTGGGTCTAACCAGGAGAAGTGGTGTGGGAGGCCCCAGTGCACAACTGAGCAAGAGGATAAATATATTACAGTGTCTAGTTTGAGAAACAGACACCTCACAGATCAACAACTGGCAGCTCCATTAATAATACTTGCAAAACACCAGTGTCATTGTCAACAGTGAAGAAGCGACTGGCCTTCTAGGTAGAGTTGCAACGATTGTGCCATATCTCAGACTCACCAATATTAAGATGAGCTGAAGAAGACAAACCCTGGACAGAGGAAGATTTGAAAAAAAGCCTGAATCCCGGTGTCGCCTCTTCACTGTTGATGTTGAGACTTGTATTTTGTGGATCGCAGACCAAATAAAAAGATGCTGGAGGAGGGCTTGACGCCATTTGTCAAGCATGGTGGAGGCGGTGTGATGGTCTGGGGGTGTGTTGGTGGTGGTAAAGTGGGAGATTTGTACGTAGTAAAAGGAATCTTGAAGAAGGAAGGCTATCTATTGATTTTGCAATGCCTGCCATACCCTATGGATGGCACTTGATTGGAGTCAATTACCTCTTACAACAGGCCAATCCATACAACAGGGCCGGCATAGTCACCGGATTTCAACCCTATTGAGCTGTTATTGGAACAGCTTGACGTTAGAAGTGCCTATGAAGCCAATGCAACTTGTAGGAGGTGCTTCAGGTAACATGGGGTAAAGTAGCTTCATGTTACGTCAACAAACTGACAAGTAGAATGCCAAAGTTCTATAAGGCTGTAATTGCTGCAATTGAAACAATGATTATTTCAATTAAAAATCTTTTTTCTTACCTTGTCAATTACTTTATTTCCAAAATTGTGTGGCTGACCCCCCTTCTTCACATGAATTCAGCAACTGTTAGTCACTCTGGATAAAAGCGTCTGTTAAATATGTTTTATATTTGGCATTACGTGACATTTATTAGAATAGCAAATGTTTTCGCTGCCCCATGGCGATATTTGTAGAAGTGCATAAACTTGGCAATAGAAATGTATAATTTTCTATTCTCCCCATGGCAAATTACAAAGAACTTGCATGCAATGAACTTGAAAACTAAAATGTATTTCTCTGCCTTCCCAAATTTTCTGTTGTGAGGTTCGATACCCACTAAACAAATCTTGCCTAGGGCCCCCGAACAAAGCTCCATGTTGCCTAGACATGAAGGCAAACTAATGTTTGATGTTGGGTTATGAAGATGTTTCTATTACTAACATCAACCCTATAATAACCTTATTCCCCTTTCACACTGACACTGTCTGTTATTACCATCCAGTGAGACCAAGCTGCAGCACCAGAGCTGGCTGACTGAGCAGCAGATTTTATACTGCTTATTGGCAGTGGGAGCACAGGACTGTATAGTTTCACGAGCACCAATCAATACCTATTCTAATGGAATCACACTTCTAAACAATATATGTATCTGTCCCAAAAAGGCCTATTGGTTTCTGGGTAAACATGCTGAATGAAGATTGCATTTGAATTAATCCTGACATTCTTCCATGTGCATTTTGTTTGTTTGTGTTGTCATCTCGTGCACATCACAGTACACATCATGCCTTCGTTTGTGTTCACCGTCAAAGTTCTATGCAGCAGCACTACTGAGGTAGGACCCTGAGGGAAGTGATGTCATTGGTCTTCTGTGCTCAGGGTTGCAGTGACTCTGAATGGCAGCAGATGGCAGCAAGAGCTCAGCATACACATTGCGGGGTATTGCAGACATGAACCCTTAATTTTCTTTTTGAAAATGAGAATTAATATACGATGACAGCAAGAGATGGGTGTGACTGTGTGGGTGGGTGGAAAGTTGGGGCGGTGGGGACATAAAGCACACTTCCGTTGGTAGCGCAAATGTTCCCACCCCCACGCATAAAAAAACTGAATGGCTTGGCAGAAAAAAATTACAATGACAGAACTGCAGAGAGGTGAAGAATAGAGAAGGGTATTGGATTTGCCTCTGAATGAGATTAATATCTATAAAAAAGATTAATAAAAAGAATAATCTTGGTAGCCTGCTTCTTTCTGCGTATTAATCAAAATGTTACACTGTCCCCTCCAAAATGTTTTTGACCTTTGATAAAGATAACCAAAAGATGTTGTAGTAATTACCTGCTTCACACAAAAAATATCTGAAAACAATATTTTTTATTGCTAATACAATATCTCAGAGAATATATTTTTAACAAGTGTTTTTTTTTCTCAAAATTAGGTGACACAATGATTGGTATCCCTAAAGATTCTTACCAATTACATATTTTTAAGTGTATCTCAATCTTAAGGAACTGTATTGTGTCCTTACTTAGCCTCCTGTTTCACTGTGGTATAAAAATGAGGTATAATGCAGATAAAATCCTCTTAGAATCATGGAGAAATTGTAATTTAACATTCACTAATTTGCCTGTTTTTTTAGGTAGAGTACACTTATCTGGTATCATGGAGGACTCTCTTTTGCCTCAGGATCAGCCTGGATTCTTCATGGCATGTATTCAACAAGGTGGTAAAAACATTCCCAAGAGATTCTGGACTATATTGACTCGATAACAACAGGCAGTCCCTGCAGATTTCTTGGCCACACATTCATGCTGTGAAACTCCTGTTCCAACCAATCTGACCTGTGCAGCCCATTGAGTTAAACTGAATGTGCCATGTTGGTCGAACCAGCTTGAGGGGATGCATGCTTGTGGCTCATTGTCCTGCTGGCAGTATGCATTTAAAATGTCTACACTGTGGCCTTCCACAGTGTAGACAAAGGCATGGACATGGTTAGCAAACGGTGATTAGGTACACTGCGGCATTCCAATTCTGATGAATTGTTGTTAAGGGGCCTGTCAAGAACACATTCCACACACCAGAACCACCAACCTGTACCACAGACACATTCCACAGGCCATTACACCAGCAGCCTGTACCACAGACACATTCCACAGACCATTACATCACCAGCCAGTGTCGCAGACACAAGACAGTATGGATGCTTGGACTCATTTAGTTTATGTCAAATTCTGACCCGACAATCTGTAAGTCACAACAGAAATTGACATTTGTCAGACCAAGGCATTTTTTTTTAATGGTATTATTTTTGTTATCAAGTGTCCTGTTCTGAGCTGACCGGACTGGAACTCGGCACGGTGTTCTGAACTTTTTCACACACCACTGTTGTGAAGACTGGTTATTTTAAATTTGTGGCTTTTCTGTTTGCTTGAATGAGTCTGGTTTTTCGCCTTTTACCTCCCTAATTATCGAGTTATTTTTGCTTACAGAAACACTGCTCACTAGATGTTTTCTTATTTGCCATAACATTTACAGTAGTTCTGAAATCTCAGGAGATCTGCTGTTTCTGAGACTCAGGAACCACCATGTCTGGCATCAACAATTTTACCACAGTCATAATCGCTTAAATCACGCATCTTCCCCATTCTAATATTTGGTCTAACAAAAACTAAACCTCTTGGCCATGTCTGCATTCTTTCAATGTTGAGTTGCAGCCACAAGATTCACTGTTTTACTATTTGCATTTATAATAATAATAGCAGAGGAATTTCTCGGTCTGTTTTGCTTGCACTGGTCCTGGGGCCATTGTTAAGGTCAAAAGCATTACAGTATGAACACTATCATGTACCAATACATTTTAGCCATAAAACATAGCCTCTGGCAACTGGATCTTCCAGCAAGACAGTGTCCCCAAGCACACATACATTTAACAAAGTGAAAATGTTTTGATGATTCTCTGGACTTGAATCCCAATGAAAACCTGTAGTATGAATTGGAGAGGGCAGTTCAAAATCACAGAGCAAGTTACCTTTCTATCTGTTCTCCAATATCATACTGTATTTGTAGGAAAAAGTGCAGTGCACAAAGTACTGAAAACAAGGGTGTCTTTATTGTTTTTTGAAAAATTCAGTTATATTGCAAAAGATATTCCCTACGTTCAGAAATTACAGTATCATTTTGGAGTTGATTGTGTCTCATCAATCCCATGACAAATTGCTATTGCATCATTATCCTCCTAAACTACACAATCCAGCATTAACCATAGTTGTTTCACTTATATCTATATGCACGTGATATTAGGAAATTGGAGATCAGCCTGTGCATTGTGGGACTATTCCTGTCAGAGTAATAATGGCTGCCTAAGAATGTGTCTATATGGATGATTGACAAATGAGGCTGAGTGAATTAATTCACATTTAAATTGTTCAATCTCCACATATAGTTGATAACATAGGTACTGTATCTTCAGTGATCTTCACACAAGTATTGCATATGAACATCTAGTTTCCCATGTCTAGTTCACTATTATTTGCTTCATTATTTTGTCTATACTTATCACAATATATTTGTATATGATAAATAAGAGACTATTTGAATTGCTTACACATCTAGAAATGCAAAAGGGGGAATCTGTGATTCAAACAAAAACTGAGCAGAATGTTGTTGGTAAATAGCTATGGAATGCATCACGAGAAATATTAACACTCTCAGGTTCATAGAAAGCGATGACGCAATCTAAATGTTGCACCATGCATTGGATAAAAATAACTGAATGTTTGTAATGATTCTAGCATCCCACTTTAATACCAGAGGACAGCCTTTCAAAGCTTTATTGAAACCATGAAGCATATTTTAAAAGGCAGTAATCCACATGATAAATATTTGTTTGGTATGTACATGGTTAATGACATCAATTATTAGGCTACCACCATTTCTAAAGATTTTTAAAACCTGTGTATATTTTACTTCAATACTTGAGTTATAATTTATCTAAGAAATTGTTATGTTAAGTCATATTGGTGCTGTAATATTTAACTACTGATCACCTTATTGACTCACACTTCAGTTAGTAGCTTCAACTACAACTATATCTACTGTGGCTACTTTCGTTGCAATTGAAACTATTCATCTAGCAGCTTGAAGAGTCAACAAACAGACTGTGAGCCTGTGTGGTTTCTAGGAATATAGGTTATATCATGCATTTTTACATTTTGTTGTAGCCCTAAGCAAAATGGAGTTCAGAGCACTGAGTTTGTGAAATTACTAAAATGGATAATGTAATTCTCTTAATTCCCTTTAACTGCCTCAGAGTAAATTTATCAGTAAAGGTGGTTTCGTCCCCTCTTCTTTTTGCAAGGATATGCAAACAGCTGTGCTGTTTGACATTGACTATTATTCCCTGTCATGACAGAGCTTTTACATTTGTGGACATGTGTGGGTGACATAACCATCTTTCTGCTGCATTGGAGTTCCACTACAGGCTTTGATGTCATATCATGACACATGGGGAAACAATGTTAAGCAGTCAAAAATCACATAATAAATAAGAAAATGCACCACACAAACTACATTGAAATATGGTGTGAACATAGTACAGTTGTGTACACAGACATCAATTCAAAGATGTGATTGTGAAACATTATCAGTTGTCATGCCATCAGTGTCAATTCAAAGGGACTTTTCTGAGAATGTGAACAATATTTTAAATTATATTAGCATCTATATTTTAATACACATTTAGAAACAAAAATATTCCTAAGTATAAATCAGTGATATTTGAAGTACTCATTGAAAAATAATATTTGCAAAAGTATTTTACTATCATGTTAGTCTTTGTTGATGCCTGATATATACAGCTCTGGAAAAAATTAGGAGACTGCACCTTTATTGTTCCTTTCCAAAAAAGTCAAAAAGGAAGGTTTTGAGTGAGCATCAGAAGGGTTAAGAGACCACTGCAAATTAGACACTTCTGTTCCTCACTCAGAACCTTACCTTTTGACTTTTTTGGAAAGGAAAAAAGGTGCAGTGTTCTCAAATATTTTTCCGGAGCTGTACATTCTTTGGACACAACAGAGCACTGTTGTTCTATGTATTATATTTTTGTGTTTTCATGATTCAAGTTGTGAATTAGTGTTCAAATGATCAGATCTGAATAATGTTTCTATTTACATTGCTTGAACTATCACATACACCTTCAGTACATACACTGCTCACCGTAATCCCACGTACAGAAAGTGAGTCATGTGGCTGTGGCCTGCTATATAAAGCAGGCAGGCATCGAGGCAGTCAGTTACTGTTTGACAGAACGTTAGAAATGGCAAAACGAGTGACTGCCACCCTCCTGGGCTTTTCACATACAACAGTGTCTGGGGTTTACAGAGAATGCTGTGACAAACAACAAACATTCAGTCGGTGGCAGTCCTGTGGGCGACAACAGCTCGTTGGGAACAGAGGTCGAAGGAGAATGGCGAGAATTGCAAGCCACCAAGTGAGCCAAGAACAGACACTGTAATAGTGATGATAACAATAAGACAAAGCTCAGCAGTTGTGTGCAGAATGGCAGACAACCACACCGGGTTCCACTTCTATCAGCTGAGACACAAGATCTCCAATACTGGACAATTGAGGAGTAGAAAAACCCTGCCTGATGGAATCATGGCACGCTAGACCCCAGGCAGGATGGGTCCAAAGACTCATGCTGGTTACGCAACAGGGACCGTTCTGTGCATTAATGTCTGTGGTATGTGTATACATGTATGTTTAGAGAAAGCAGCAGAAAGAAAACAGAAGTTGTAGCAGGCCTCACTCACTACTGACTTCTAACATTTTATTGAGACTGCATTTCTCTGTATACAATATATTGGTCTTGACACTTAATATTAATATTCGAACATGAGATCTAAAGACACAGGGAAGAAAAATAGGATAAAATGACTGATTATTTTGCATATTCTATGGATGTGGGCATGTAAGGAATAGTATGGATAACCAATTATATATACATATATAGAGCAATATATACAGATTACAGCACATAAGGTGCAGTAGTCTCTTAATTTCTTCCGTAGCTCTATATATATTATTGGTTAAGGTAATATTTATACCCATCGATTTTCAATCTGAACATCAAATTTGAGAGAAAATAATTTAAATTCTGTCTAAATATTTTGTCAACACATAACATAGCGTGGTAAAGAAAATATTTACAGTTTTGTTGTTAACTATACAAATTCAAAACACTTTTCAACCTCAGACCTCTACACAGTACTACATTTTCACCCTTTGATATGCTAAAAGTATAAACTGTATCATACTTCATAATTGTACTCTTAATATTCACCCGGCACAGCCAGAAGAATACTGGTCAACCCCTGAGCCTGGTTCCTCTCTAGGGTTCTTTGCGCATTTCAGCCTTCTTAGGGAGTTTTTCCTAGCCACTGAAATTCAACACTGTTGTTGTTTGCTCCTTTGGGTTTGAGGCCGGGAGTTTTGTAAAACCACTTTGGACAACTGCTGATGTAAAAAGGGACTTATAAATACATTTGATTTATTGATTGATTAATTAATCTGGGTCCAAAACCATCTAGCTAAGTGCAGGATGTCTTTTTTGTTTTTTTAATAAAATATTATCATTGGACACAAAAATAACATGTTATGTTAATCGCCCATGTACAAATATACATATTGTGTTGGTGTTTGCGCGTGCATATATTGGTGTGCATGTGTTTGTGTGGCTGAGTGAGAGTCTTTCACAGCTCACTGCACAGCTAGATTGCCTGCAGAAGAGGAGACAACAATGAGAGAAAAATGAGAGCGGCAGAGCCAGAAGAGAACAGAGCAAGACCCAGAGGGACAGCCAGGTCCATTACTGGCAACCTTGATAATGATTATTAAAAAAAATTGTATTAATTAAACAATTTAAAATAAATATTGCGATATTGCAGGCTCAAAAAAATCTCAAATAATAGTATGTTCTTTAATAAGTTATAGAAAAAGTCTCCAATAAACATAAGCGACCTAGTTTTCAGAGGATAAGGGCCTTTTCAAAAAAATTGTATGAGAGTGAACACATTGGAAGGGATCTTCTTTCCCCCTACAGAATATTTCCAGATCCTTGATATCATTCTTCTGAGTTTATGGATTAACCCCAGGATCACAGTGTTGCAAAGTACAGTTGTGCTCAAAAGTTTGCATACCCTTGGAGAATTGATAATATATGTACCATTTTTAAAGAAAACATGAGTGAGCATGCAAAAGGGATTCACATTCAACTGTAGGTCATAACAGAATGGCACAATCATAAAACAAAACATGGAAACAAAGAAAACCATTGACTGACCCCAGTTAAATGTCTGCAAACGTTTAGTTCTTAATACTATTCATTGCCCCCTTTAGCATCAATGACAGTGTGCAGTCTTTTATAAAAGTTGTCTATGAGGCTCCGAATTCTTGCAGGTGGTATAGCTGCCCATTTGTCTTGGCAAAATGCCTTAAGGTCATGCAAAGTCTTTGGTCGTCTTGCATGAACCGCCCGTTTGAGATCTCCCCAGATTGGCTGGATGATATTAATGTCAGGAAACAGTGATGGCCACACCAGAACCCGTCAGTTTTTTTGCTGTATCCACTGGAGGGTGAACTTGGTCTTGTGTTTAGGGTCGTTGCCATGCTGGAAAGTCCAACAAGCGACCCATGTGCAGCTTTCATGCCAAAGAATGCAAAGTGTCTGCCAGTATTTCCTGATAACTGTCATGTCCTGGCTATGCCCCTAGCCATCTTTGCGCTGGCTGGGGCCATAGCCAGGACATGGCCTAAATAGGTGGCTCTAGCCACCTCTATGAGCTTTGGTTTCCCCAATTGGAGGCAGGTGTTCGTTATTGCCTCCAATTGGGGAACCTACTTATGTTGAATGTTTGTGCACGTAGTTGTGGTTTATTTTGGTTTGT